>JBBPOC010000641.1:0-14946 GCA_038091235.1 Tylopilus rubrobrunneus | reverse complement strand
TTGGCCCCACAGTGCAGTGTGCGTGCAATTTGCTGTGAGACAAACTGCGGATCGTAGCATGCGTCGATCTTGCGCTATGTAATTCAGGTATGTCATACCCGTGCGCGATTACTCATGGCTGATGCCGGCGAGCAGTGCAACTGTTGGCAACAACAGAATCGCGGCAGGAGCTTATTTTCACCTGCCTGCTCCAATTCAATTTAATCACCGCTGAATACAATAAGGTGTGCCCCCAAGTTGTCTATCTTGTTATCTCAGCTGATTGTTCAATGGGGCTTACATCCGACCATCCCAGAACGGTCTATGGGTGTGTATTGGCAAATGATCCTCCCAATTCGGCAGAAACTCGCACTTTACTGACAAAGGTGCACGCTGAGATCCATCTCCACTACGCTGCGCAACGTCTGGTGCGCGTGGACAGCATCCTCTTCGAAATAGCACATGCTGTAAGGAACGACGCTTCCACGCACTCCATACCCTAGAACGCCATCGTCCTTTCCGAAAGGTGCGCCCATCTCCGCCAGAGCCATGCCTCATGGTCATGCGGCCAACACTCCCTTGGCTTGCTTGCTGTGTGCCGACACAGCTGAGCACATAGGTTTTCTGGAATTAACGTCGAGAGTAGTATTTGAACCAGACGCATGACGTCGATGAGGTCGTTATAGCTTCCGAACGCACGTGCGATTGTCGTCGGACAATAGCTCCATTTATTATCTACGGGCGTCTGAAGGAAGAGCGGCCAGGGGCGCTGCCACAAAGACTCCGCGTATCGCGTCGCGTCTCGCGGGTCAATTTCATCGCCGGCTAGACAAGCCATCGCAACCTTCGCCCACCCATGTTCTCATGGCCGAATTGAACTGGCCTCGTCTGGAAGCCCGGCCCAATCTGGAAAGAGCAGGTCATGGCTTCAGATAAAAGAGTTTGGAATTGCGTCCCAGTAATCTCCATCACCCTCACCTGTTCCACGTTCTCCAGGGCTCGCTTATCACCGGTAGGGATACCCTGCCGTCGTTACTCCTTGGCTCCCTGACATTAGTCTCAGCGTCCTCTTTCCAAAGAATCTAAACAAACTCAAACTCACCACGATCATGTTCTCAACCATTGTAACGTGTACTTTCATCTGCACGATTCCCGTTCGCTGAACTCTCCTTGCAGGACGTCTATGAGGGAACACGGCTTGTGGCCAAGGCGGGGAAGGCACCAGGCGGCAAGCCGACCCCCCCAGTTGCCAGTGTCAAAGTGACAAAAACCAACTCGTCCTGTACATAGGGTCAAACAATAGTGTGGAAGTGGCTCTAGACGCATCAGTGATGGTTTGACCGAGGAGGTGCTATTTTCGGGGCGACGTGAGGAGACGAGCGATGGCAAGGGCTGCTATATGTCGAATTTTCTGATTGGTGTCCCTGAGATAACTCCCTTTACTCTTGTATTTTATTTTCCTTCAGTGTTATCACGATTCTGCGGCCTTCTTCTCGGCAAGGGGAGCCATCAATTGGTCACACCGGCGAGAGCTTGATGCCTTTATCTGGCCGTCGTGTCCATCATGAACCTGGTGTTATGTAACGGCCCATGCTATAGCTGCCGTGATTGGTAACTTTTTTACCCCACACTTGGCATGCATATCAGCCCGTATCGGTCAACTCGCCCTCACTGGCCATGGGCGTCTGTGTGATTTCGCCGTGCTCGGTTTGTCCGATCAGTGACGACCAGGTCCGCAGAAAGCTTTATGTAACTTGGAAACGGGAAACGAGTCTATACCTTTTACAGTGGTCTCGGTCTATCGTCCTGCGGATGGCCGACGGACTGTGGGGTCCCTCGGGCGTAACCGCGGGTTCCGAACGAGGGCCGGCGAGGAACTGCACAATAGAAGAGTTGCCGACACCCGACAATGTCCCAATGACCAGATCCACGGCAAGCACATGATTAACGGGCCGCGGTAGGGTTGTCGAAAGGGTCGTAAAAACAGTATGTAGCTCCAAAGTCGATGTTGATGTTGAGTACGAAAATCTTGGGTTGATCGTGATATCAAAAGGGGCACTTGTGAAGCGAGTGATCCCACGCTGCGCTGGAGCTCGGATTCTGCCATGAGAAACAGCTTACGGTGATCACTTCACATGAGCGACGCTCAGGGCTAGCTGAACAATACCGTTATCATCGGCACACGCGAAAGCAACGTTTCAATATTTCAAAAACGAACATGAATCCCTTGTAACCCTTATGGAGCCTATTTCGAAGATGTCACCAAACTCGAAATAAACACGATGCACCACCGCAAACGACTTACGAATGTAGATATATCACGAGTTGACAGGCGTCAAGCATGAGAGCGGGAACAAATACAGTGTAGGAGAGAAGAGGCCCAGGGGTACGAACCCCAGAACTCTATTGATTCCCCGAGGATGTCGGCGTTACCCCGTCCGCAACAACACTGTCAATCTTGAGATCCGCAGGCACGGATATCGTAGGCACAATAGGCGCACTCCCTTCCCATCCTGGCACAAGAGTACGGTCGGCATTTTCAACCCGCTGGAAGAACTCCGGTGAGAGAAACCCATTGCTATCCCCTTCCGTGAGGACGACCCCATTTTCTGAAAGATAGAACTTGATACCCGCGTCGAGAGCTTTCTGAACGTCCACGAAAATGAGTATTTGAGACGAAGTTCGCATGCCTGTTTTATTCACGTGTATTATGCACAGCGATTAAAGCATTGTACCTACCACTGATAACGCCACTACCCGGAACATTTTGTGCTAGATGGATGTGATTCCGTCTCATCTTTGATAAGCCTTGCGTGGCTAACGGGAAAAAACATTCGGAATGCGGATAGGTGAGGAGCAACGAAAACAAGTAAAAGGGATACGTTGCTAACCTATCAGCTGCCATGCTTTTCGTGTTGTACCATGGACAGCCATGGGTATCTCAGATACTGAAAGGATAGGTTGTAGGTCAAGTTTGATGCTCTGGAGCCTGAAATTGGCACGAAGTCCAGTGCGCATAGCAGAAATGACAGACCTTGATAGTGTGACCCTGATTAGCACGTATCCACCACACATCTGCAGCAGCAGATTCCAACGTTTGCGGCTCAAACATTAGATGGAACCGCGACTTTGGATCGCATTTCACGATATCTTGGAACTGCTGGAACGTGACATCTCGAAACATTGGATTGGATAGCTGTCTAACAGGGTGAGCGCTGATGGTCGAAGTAGCAGGATATTGTAGCTCACTATGTCAGAAACCTTCGCGTAGCCGTCCTGGCGAATATGCAAACCAACGTTTTTGGCGCCATGGCGAAGTAACCATGAAAGGCTCTTTGAGAGGCGTACGTTTGGAGAGTCACGGGGGTGTCCGCGTAGTTTGGGATTTGGGGAGTTCTTGGTCACGCTGTCCTCTCCATGGCTCATGCTCGGATTGTAAAAGCGTGGACTAGAGAGGTGCCTTAATGTGCTTGTGAAGATACGACCAGGTTCGCTTCGAGTGATGGTAGTGAGCATCTACCAAGAGAGAGAGATTGCTATGCTTGTCGAATATGTCAGTGGCAGCGCATCACGCCAAGACCAGTGACAGGCTCATGATTACATCCTGTCTCATTTTTTCCCCTTGAGACTGCACCATGACCGCCCCTCATTCCCCGAGATGGGCAGGTCTCAAGGATTACATTTCGCAGCCGCGGCGCGACGCACGACTCTCGATATCAACACAAGCGACGCCAGCGGCGCTAACTGAAGACAATCACACACCGACACGCAACATAGTCCAAAGCTGGAGAGGTTGGGCACGCCAGAAAATCAGGAGGAACAGCATAGACCACGTCACCGTTGAAGAGGTTCACCTCGTCCCAGGCTGGGCCACCAAGCGCCCACACGCGTCCACTCCAAACGAGCCTGACCGTAGTGTGTCACTTAGCTTCTATTCCACTTCGGCTCTAATACAAGTCTTTACAGATCCTTTCGATGTCGAGCTCCACGTTTCCGGATTCGCAACGTCTCGCCGGATGCCTGAATCTCTCAGTCGTTCACAGCGTGCCTTTCTCAGAATTGCCAGAAGTACGGTGGTTCAGTGCTATGACCTGAAACATTGAACGTTGTTGACCATCAAAATAGGTTTTGCATCCATACCCAAACCTCCGCCAGCGGCATTGCAATCATCAGACACCGAATCACAAGATTGCCTTGAATTGCTATATCTCCCACCCCGTCCCGACGAAATACCCGATGATTATGATATAGAAACCCTTGAGGCGCATTTTCGGGATAGTGGGATCCACGAAGTGGATGATACCCACTTTTCTCCGCAATTGGTACAAGCGGAGCCTATACCCAGCGACTTGGCACGATATGAAAATCTAGTGTCTAGACTCAAGCTGTTTTGGGCGTCATCGCTACCCTCACGAAGAATTCGACTCTCCATCTTCCTCCGATCACCTGATCCTCAATACCCCCGACACCGATCCCCTCTCCATACTCGGGAGATATTAACGGGTACAGATGGACACTTCACGGACTCATTCAAATTATATTGGAAGGATATCTGCTCGCATCCAGCCGCCAATCAAATTGGATCGGATCAGACACATACCGATTTCAATGAACTGGTGGTGGAGGCACTAGTTATCAACACGGAACGCTCGCAAGCACTCTACGACGCACCGACAGACACCATCCATATACCAATAGCTCATTCAAGCACACACATCATATCCGACATCGATGATACAGTGAAAATCACGAAAGTCGTGGAAGGGTCGCGTGCGATTTTCAATCAAGTGTTTGTTAAAGATCTAGAAGACACGGTCATTCCAGAGATGGGGGAATGGTATGATACGATGTGGAAGTGTGGAGCTAGCTTTCACTATGTGGTGGGTCCACACTCTCATTTCACTTCTGAGTACTTACTCTGCGACAGTCAAACTCTCCATTTGAGCTTCTTCCGCTGCTGCAACAATTTATGGGCATGTCGAGGCTTCCTCCTGGTTCGGTCCGTTTGAAATCTTACGCGGGACGATCGCTCTTCAATGGTCTTCTATCAGCACCCGCGACCAGGAAAAGGGGGAATGTCGTCGAAGTTCTAGATCAATTCCCTGAAGCTCAATTCCTTCTCATCGGAGACTCGGGAGAACAGGATCTAGAGCTGTATTCTTCGTTGGCTGCCGAACGGCCCAATCAAATTGCGGGCATATTCGTACGGGATGTCAGCTCTGTTGGTCTCGAGGATCCAACCGGGCTGGTGGTTGAATCTGGATGGACCACTCCTCCAATCAAGCCCAAATCGAGGGGAACGCTGCCCTTGCCAAGCAGCTCACCATCACCTGTGTTGCCGAAACGTGCAGCTTCGGATACGGACGTGGCTCGTGCTCACCAAGGCGCTATCCGCATTCCTCGACCCTACAAGAATGGGAGCCTTCCCCCTACATCACACTCGTTCGAGCCATCACCGCTCTTGTCTTGCGTATCTGAAGAGTCGTCGGCGTCCTGCACGTCGGAAGGCTCTTCCGTGTCCTCGAGTTCACAATCGCCAGCCCAGATGCGGCCCAGCACCGAAGGAGAAAGAAAACGATGGGATTTACAGATCCGGGTGAACAAGGCACGATCGATGGTACCGCCGCACATCGTGTTGAGGGTGTTTGAGGATCCAAAGGAGTGTGTGGAAGCGGAGCACATCATTCAGCGGTCCGTGCGCGTGAGCTAACCCTGCAGGTTTATTTTTGGAATGGATCGGGCTGGTGCCGACCGACTCGTGTTCGCGTCTCGTGTATAGCGGATGTACGAGTAATATTTATCGAAGTCATCTTGGTGTTTCCGTTCCTAGCATTATTTCTCCCCGATGGATCATATTTGGGTTGATCGCTCCTATTGACTGCTTCGTCCTTACGAATTGCTTTGTCCAATCACCCATGCATGTGGCGCGCAAGGCGGACATGCTCTTCCGAGCCCCACGGGAAGCAGGCCTCAGGGTCGTTAATCTTCTACCAACGAGCACGTGTTTTCCAACTGACCGGAACGCACATGTGGAGATGGGACAAGAAAAATTAACGCTGTTATATCGCGGCTACGCTACAATACGGTCAAGAAGGTGGAGACGAATAAATCGATCTAGGGCTACATGGTCAAGACTCAAGAAGTCGCTCTAAGATTATGATGTTGGGGTCGGAGGGTTACGCGCGACCTCTCCCGCCGTTGGTGTTGGTGCCGTTTCCGCTGCACGTTCCTTTAGTACTTTTGGTACCATTGGAGGACGGGTCGTCTGCTTTCCCCCCATAGGGTTGTTTGACCATGCAAGGGACGGTTCCAGAGATCTAAAAAGTCATCAACGTTTGTACAAACTCCGGATAGAGGTCCTGCCAGGGAAAGCTTACCTTGGAGATGCGCATATTTTGTTGGAATACGGTGAGGGTTTTATGCGTTGCTTAGTTTCTACAGCTGAAATGGTAAGCGTCGCGAAAGATAGTGAGAACGAGGAGCTCGCTCACCAGCTAGATGCAGGTGATCTGTTGTTTGACTGGCGGTCTCCTTCCACGACACGAACGCTCTTTATACCTGGTAACTCTGGCATGTTAACGGCGTTCCTCTCATGTTACCGACAACGTCACAGCTGAGAAGGGGAATCGAAAAAAGCGCGTTTGCACCGGAGAACCAACAGATGATCAATATGTGATCAATCCTGACCACTAACACCGAGTCACAGGCGCGCAGTGCTCGGCTATTGTGCTCGGTTTGGTGCGAACGTCGGACGTCGTCGAGCGTCTGATCAAGCCCCCAACCCTTGAACTGTGGCCGCTCATTGTGCTACTTCCGTGCCGCCTGGCAAGAATATGAAAGCGCACGTTGTCTGAAACTCCCATTTTTAGAAATGGAATGGTCGGAGAGGGCTATAAACAAGAACGAACCCGCTCTCTGGCCAATCACCGAGAGCCGTCCGATGCGGCTGCGCTGATGGTCCACCACGGCCACAACATGCGATTTCGCGGACAGTGCGCGAACCTGCGTCCATCTTTGGCAGACGCCGGCAAGGCGATCTCTGATCTTCAGCGCCTGCAGTGCGTCAAGGCAAGGTTTAGTTTAGCGTGCCTAGTCTTGGCTACGATCATTCATCTGTGCCTCCTTGTGTTGGGCCGCGAAGGACATAGGGCGGCACTCTGATCGCAGGGCAGCGCACGGAAAACTGAGCCGTGAACAGCTTCTTGATGATCGATGCTTGTTAAGATCGCACCGCCGACGATGAAAACGTTATTATTACGCTTCAAGAATAGACTCGGCAGTTCCAATCGCAGTTCGAGAGAGGCACGACGATGGTCAGCGTTCCTACGGGATCATCAATGGTTGAAGAACAAGAAAGCTGGCAAAGGTGATGGCAGGAATTAGCCTGCTTGTCATAATGTTACCATACCTACAAGACACCCGCGCATTGCAATATCTCAGGATCGATCAACCTTCGATGATTTCACCACATGACCAATAGGGGGAAGAACTAATGAAATTCGCTTATGAGTCGGATATGTGAAACGACCGGCTTACTTAAGACCCTGAGTGCAACATGCGGAGGCAGTTGATAGATGCTGCATCAGTCGCCAAGGGCTCATGTTTTCTGAGATGTCCAAACATGATGTACTGTATATTGTTGGAACATAAGGACGGATAGCCACGGCTAGAAATATGTATGATCAAACCGCGTGGACAGCTTTCCGTCAGTTGGAGTGAACGAAACGTACCTCGACTCCGCGGATGGACGGTGAGAGACGTTGGCGCAGACAGGAATACCGGAATATGGACAAATGGAGGAGTAAGAGATCACTGCCCTTGTCCAGCCGAGTTGATGAGGTCTCTTGAGAGTTGACTAGTGTAAACGCTGTTCCGTGATCGGGAGGCTATAGGTTCATAAATCCCTGCCAATGAGCCATAGGTGTCTTTGGGGAACAAACCAAATGATTGAGCACGACTGTGGTCTTGGCAGACTACCAACAGATGGTTGAGAACAAGAACACGTTATCAAAAACCCAAGCAGTGTAACGCCTATTAAGTGAGGTATTCAACTTACCTTGTCCTTTTGAACGTCATGTCTTCAAGCGTACATCATGCTGTAAGTAAGTAGCATAGTCCACCGCCTCGCCTGGTAGACCTTTAGACAGATCTGGTCGTTCCTCGGAACCCTTGAATGTGGCACATGGCCTATGACAGGGGACCGCTGCGATATCTGACGGTGTAGCATTGGAAACTTGTTTAGTTTACCACCGTCCATAAGGGATCACGCTATAGGAACAGCGGAATCACCGGCCGTGATCCACCCAACCTGAAATGACAAGCTGAAGATTCCAAGCAGAAAGCGGAAAGTGTTCCGATCCTTGGTCGCTACATAATAACATCGCTTGCCCAAAAAAAAAGGAAAGTGTTCCGATCCGAGGAGCACGTGACTGTCACACATGGTCACGCCCTTTATTAGGCACACAAAGACCCTTCACCATCCACGACGGTGACTACGATCTGTCCCTTGACTAGCAAAGTCAGTTGTGGAGAACGGTATACGACCCCCACAAGGCGTCCCGAACCTGCCTGCAGCGTCGGCGCTCCACTCGCGTCCTACCTCCTAATGAATACCACAGCCAGGGGAGCACGTCGCACCAATGCTCAGCGACGACAACAGGCAGTTATATCTGGTCCTTCACCTCTACCTAGCCAGCGAAGACGGAGGTCCAGGTCACCCGACCCCGTCCAACCCGCGCAGGAGCAGCGTCCACCCAACTTGACACGCAACCCCGACGCTCCTCATCCCGACCAGAACAAGCGAAAGAAACCTGGAAATCCGTCACTTTCATCCTCAACCCCAAGACCTTTCCCGGTGGCCGTTGACGATGCCCATTCAGATCGCGGACGAAAGTCCAAGGTAAAACCTCGACCACAAAATCGCCACTTAGTGGAGAACGCTCCTCACGCGAGTACATCTCGTGTGCCAGAGTCCCAAGCATCTTCCGTCAAGAGGGAGAGATCCAAATCTCGGGATTCAGTCAAGTTGCCATCAAAGGGAACTACTTCCGATGTGGAGGGATCGGGAAGAGACGCGCTCGGCACAATCGACTTGCACGCTGAATACAGTGGCCCCCTTGCTGCCGCCGAGTTTGCTAAAATGAAACGCGAGCTAGACCTTTTCAAAAAGGTACGCATATATTCTACTACAGTAATTTCCATGGCGCTCATATTCTCCAGTTGGCTCAGGACAGCAGGAGAACTGTCAAGAAACAAAACAAGGTAATTCCAACGCAACGAGATTGTTCTCTCGAGCATCGCTTACACTATGTAGGCGATTGAAGAACTGAAGCAAGAAGATGATACCCTTAGACGAGTGAGAGAAGTTTTCGTAGGTCCTTAATCTGATCTCATTCCTTTCGACCAGAAATTGAAGGAGTCCGAAACTCAAATATCTAAACTACAAAGCAGGGCAAAGAAATCAGAGGAGGTTTGTCCGTGGCGCTTACTTCTATCTTCGATACTGAAAACTTTTTAGGCTATAACAACTATGGAAAGTAATCTGCAGTGTCAAATCTGCATGGATTTACTGTATCGGCCATATGCGTGCGTTTCTACTTCCGCCTGTTATCGTTTCGTTGCTGAACAGCAATAGCCTTTCACCCTGTGGTCACATCCTATGCGTAATATGCCTTCAAGAATGGTTCCGCAAGGCGCCCGCCATTGACGACGAGATGTATGATGACAGCGATCCTGACTACTTGTTGCGCCGGCGTAAAACTTGTCCATGCTGTCGAGCTGCCGTACGACACCGCCCGATACCTGTCTTTGTGATTAAAGCTATCGTCGCTGCGATCGCGAAAGTAAAAGGCTCCCAGGTCGGGTCTTTGCTCGGTCGCGACCAGGCTCCCAACGACTCGGACCCGTGGGAGGGCCTCTTCCCCGATGACGACGAAGATATTGATGATTATGGCGCGACCGACGATGAGGATGGCGAGGAAGAAGATGCTGATGAGGACGTCGATGAAGACTCTAGCTGGTACGATGAAGTGTTCAGCTATGGTACCAGGAGCGACGAAGAAGCATACCAGGGGGGTTATGTATACCCTCAATGGGAGCCTCCTACTGCTTTTATCGACGAGGACGACTACCTTTTTGACCAACTCAATGAAAGCGAACTCAACTGTCTCCGCCGTGGAGTCACGATTGGGATGCTCCATGAATATGATGTGGAGTATACGCATAACGAAGGCCTAATCGCTCGCGACGAAGCATACAATCGCATCTACCTCGGATGGAACATCCGCCTCAGCGCTGACGATGAAAACGGGCAATTTTACATGCAGTATATCGCAGACGATATGGTGACGCGACCAGAGAGATGGAGCATCATGGAAGACGAAGATGGCAGCTATGAAGCTCATATTTTGGTCCCCGAGGAGGATATCTTCGAGTATCAAGACACGGAATCAGACAACTATGATATGGACCTAGAATGAGGATTTCGTACGGACGCTAATCGCAGGCTGCTTTGACCAGATGGCTTAGATTTACTTGTAAATTGACGCAGTGGCATAACTTTGATGTGTAATCATTAGTCTCGTGTTGAGTCTTTGAACACAGACCACCAAGTCAACGGGCTCGCCCACCTCATCCCCGATTTGTATCAGGATCTTCAACGTTCACTGGGGCTTATTTGCATATGTACGGCCCTGTCATGTCGTGCCATCTCAGTGTTACAGATCCACCGATCGGCACTGGCGTAGGCTGTCAATGCTGCTATAGAGCTATTCGTTGCACAGGTACCGACGATCGGGTTATACATATGTTGACGGCAACAATCTCATGATATCGGTCACGTTGTCAGCCTGGGACCAAAGAGTTTCAGCTTTTCCTTCCGTTATCGCACAGGTGTACTGTCCCGTGAGTCCATTACGGCCACCTGGAGACTTGCTTGTCCAATATTGACATTGTCACAGAGATAGCGTCTAGTGTTCTCACTCCCTTATCTCGTTCAAGAATAACAATGCAGAGATAATGCGATGCATCAAAAAGGTTGAAATTTTTGCAGAGATTGCGCCGTAACCCCGCCCTTCCAACTTGAGTGCAAGATGCGCCCCCCTACGCAAATTGTGCTGGACTTCCTTCGGCCATCGGCCTGGGCACTCGAACCGGAGACGACAACGTTTGCTGCTCGTGGTTGGAGCAATAAAGATATGGATCCGGTTCCACCTCGCTTGAGAACATGGACGTGAGTCGTGTCATTTGTGCGCATCAGCCGATTTTACCCGCTATCCTAGGACCTGGGACTACGTGTGTTTGCCTATGATTGATGTACCATGACGGTCTGACATTTCATCGAGGTGTGCTACTGGGTGTCCGATGCGACGAACCTTGCGGTTTGGGAATTGGCCAGTTCCATGTTGGCGATTGGCCTGTCATGGTTGGTTCCCCGGCTTTGTTCGCTGTTCAGAATGAGCTCACATTTATCCGAGGCGTCAGGCCCTGCCGTGTATTGCGGCGGGTTATAGCATCATCTCCGTGGTCATGGTGCTCAACGGAACTACCGGTGCTCGGCTCCATGTCGCGTTCCCGGTCTTGAACAGATCGTCGTTCGGTTTCTGGTTTAGCTACTTTACCGTGTTCAGCCGCGTCGTCCTGTCCATGTTCTGGTTTGGTATTCAGGTAAGGGCTGTCATCGTCATGCTCAGGTTGGCTATCCTCATGGATGATCTGTTAGTCGTATAATGGGTCACAATGTGTGTACCAGGTAAGGTTGTGCGTCTTGTCAAACGCTGCTCACTGAGGAACGTATGTTGTTTCCAGATGATCAAGGCCATTTGGCCCACTATCGCAAAGATGCCAAACCATCTCCCCGCAAGCGCAAACATCACAAGTTCAGGTGATACCGATGAAATGTACACGTCGACCGCTTGTTCACCACTTTCTAGGGCTCCTATGTTATTTCATCTATTGGGTGATCCAGTTACCCTTCATGCTCATGTCTCCACAGAAGATTAGATATTTGTTCCTCGTTAAGGGGGTGGTAGTGCCGATAGCATGGCTAGCGATGCTCATATGGGCGTTCGTTCGAGTCCCACCATCCAGCGGACTTTTCGCCGAGCATGCGACCATAACCGGAACGCAGTTCTCTTGGAACTGGTTAAGTGCGATGAACAGCGCACTGGGTATCTATTCCAGTTTATCCGTCAACATCCCCGATTTTACTGTGAGCTCTCATCCCGGATGATGTCCATGTTCCCACTGACTGTGGTGGCAGCGCTATGCGAAGGATGAGAAAGCGTAAATATATCAGTTGCTCGGCAGCGATGTGTCGCTCACGCAACTGTTGACAGTCAATACGTGCAACCTCTGATCATCCCGGTTGTCTTTGTGCTCTGTAGTTTTGCTGGCATTGCGGTCACGAGTGCGGGAATCCAGCTGTATGGAGAAGTCCTCTGGGATCCCTTGCTCTTGATCGATAAGTGGGATAATCGTGCCGCTGCTTTCTTTGCGTCTTTCGCGTTTGCTCTCACGACGATTGGGACGAACATTAGCGCTAATTCGCTTGGAGCGGGGAATGACATGACAGTTTTATTGCCCAAGGTGAGTTGCTGTTTCCAGCTCCACGCTGGCTGTCAAGGCTTAAACGACGTACGCAGTATATCAATATAAAACGTGGGCAGGTTATTTGTGCAATCATTGGAGGCTGGGCACTGTGTCCTTGGGAGATCCTGGCCAAGTGAGTTTTCCATGTCGACAAGACATCCGGACTGACTACCTGATGAACAGTGCACAAGGATTCTTGAGTTTTATGAACGGATACACTATCTTCTTGGGACCCTTTGCAGGCATCATGATCACAGACGTGTGTATTGCTTTCAGGACCGGGACGACTGCTGTCTGATTACCGATGTTCTACAGTTTTGGCTAGTTCACAAAGGCCAGGTGGATGTGCCTGCGATGTATGATCCGAATGGCAGGTACAGGTACACAGGGGGATTTGTCAGTGTCGCGTTTCTTTATTTTTCACATGTGGTTGCACGGTCTGACGTTGTGTCCAAAGAACTGGCGCGCTGTGCTCGCCATGCTCGTCACGGTGATACCGACGTTCCCGGGCCTCGTGAATTCGATCAACCCGGCAATCAACGTAGGAAATGCAACTCATCTGTTCGACATTGCGTGGTTGTATGGGGTAAGTTGAAGACGTTTTGCGAGAGTCTATATTCATCATATTTCCCTAGTTCGTGGTGTCGTGTGTGGTGTACTATACCACGTCTGTGTTGTTCCCTGCGCGAGAGACGTTTGTAGAAAAACTTATTTCGGCTGACGACGCCAACGTGGAATATGTTGAGAGCGACGACAAGCTGCCATCGGTGCTTTGACTCGCCGGTTGATAATCGATAATCATGTACCAATTGAGTTGCCGGTCGTATTGTCGATGTTGTTTACGATTGTTTGTAACCAGTGCTTCCGCTGCCAACCGGTATTATTCATCTCTTTCTTCTACTGCGAGCTGTCCTTTTCTCCATTCACTTGGTAGATTCAGCGACAGCAGGTTTACTTTATCGTTGCGATAAGTCCACAGCACTCATCTATATCGATCCTACATCCTCGCAGTCCACAACTCGCTACAAGTCTACTAGGACATCGTCGACCGACACCGCATGCAAGAAGCCGAGGAGCAGGGTCAGGAAAAGTATCTTGTTTTGTTCACCAGCGCTGACGATCGTCGCAGATACTTGTAGAATATGCAGCGCACCGGGAGAACCTGGCCAACCACTCTTTTATCCCTGTAAATGCTCTGGAACAATCCGCTACATACATCAAGACTGGTCAGCTTTCCACCCTGTCCTATCTTCCTTGCCTCTTTTTCATGTATTAAACAGTCTCACAACATGGCTCTCGCACAGCAAGAAGAAAACTTGCGATGTTTGCAAACACCCCTACTCCTTTACCAAAGGTGTGCCCGGCCCTCTTAAAGTCCACGTGCACACGTCCTGACCTGGAAAACAGTATATGCTTCCGACATGCCTTCTTCACTACCTCCCCTACTACTCATCCGCCGACTTGCACAGCAAGCCTTCTTCGCAACACTCTTCGGAATCCGGGCTGTTTTGATTGCCGTAGTTTGGTTGGCATTGCTCCCTTGGATCACTATATGGACATGGAGAGTCTACTTCACAATGGGGGAGTCAACGTGCGTATCTGTCTAATGCGTTCATGACTCCAAAGGCTAAGAATTCTTCAGCGCATGGTGGATCAGTGGTCGTGAGAGGCCCGCGGACGTCCGACTCATCGGGTTTGTTCAAACCCTGACCGTCCGCAATGATACCATCGCTTCGTTTAGGAATGCGACAATCTTCCACGGCTTCACGTCTCGTGCATTCTGGCACACCTTGTCGTCCGACATATTCGCAGGCCAGATCATTGCATCTCTAATCGTACTCGTTTTTGTCGCCATTTTCCTCCTTCGTGAATGGATATCGCAGAATGCGCGACCCGGAGTCTTTGAAGAGGATGACGCTGCTGGTGTACCACCTCAGGACCTTCCTATCCCCAATCCACAGCCCATAATCCAGCCTATACAAAATGTCAACGTCCGTTTGCTCGCTCCTCCACGACAGGGTCCCCTTGACGTAGACATCGAGGCACGTCGAGCAAGGCTTTGGCGTCCTCACCGTCCTATTCCACCAAACCCTCGCTTTGAGGTACCAGAACGTCTCGAAATTCTCCGCGAACCCATAGGTCCACCTCAAAATTTCCGCGCCGAACCTCTTATGGCCCCGCCATCACCGGTGCTTCCGCTGGAAAATCTTGACACACCACCAGTCGGCACTGGTAAAGGAAAAGAAAGAGATGTTATTGCAGAACCTAGACCAGCCTCTCCTGACGTCCGGAGACGTATGCGCCGGCGAATAGGTGACGGCGATGCCGATGACAGGAGTGGAGCCGTTGCTGAGGCTGGCCCCTCCTTTTTTGGCACTT
>JBBPOC010000640.1:0-14959 GCA_038091235.1 Tylopilus rubrobrunneus | reverse complement strand
CATTTCCTGAAATTCATTCAGTATACAGTTGGGCCATGAAGAGGACACGAATGAGAACTCACTCGCATCGATACGTTTGGTTAACATTTACACCCCTCGCAGGTCGAGCACCAAACCACCATCGGAGAACGTCAACGATATGTGTGTCAAGTTTGTCGTTGTCCATACTGAACTCCTTCCTGCCAATAATCGGCGATATTTCGGAAGTGGTTGCCTCCTGTCCCTGCTCGTTGGATGCAACAGTACCTGTCTCTGTTTCGTCCAACTTTGGGTTGCCATCTACGTGGGTGACATCAGTTTCAGCTGCAAACTTTACGGCATGGGTTCCCACCGTGAGTGGCATCTGGCTCTTGCATTTTTGATGGTGCCAGGACAGGTGCGTTCTGTGCGCAAGTAGTTGACGATTGTTGGATCGCCTCAGCCAGTATGCGACCAGTTGGTACAGAGTCCAGCGGAGAATTGAAGTTATTCTGTACAGCACCCGAAGGACTAGCTTGCACGACATTCTGCGTCACATGAGGAGTAACCGGACCCAATTCGCTGAGACTCTCATGGATAGCGCGAGCAAGGTCCAGTTCTTCCTGGAGGGCGAGAGCTTCGAGTGAGTGATCATCAGCGCCTACCGTTTCTATAGCTTTCTGTTTCCCTTTTTCTTGTTTTCCTACATATACTGGCCAACGATAAACAAGCTCCAGTTGTTGACTGACACCCGCGAGACCCAGAGAGTTTCGTTGGACTGTAGAGATCCACTCGGACACCAGACGGTTGAGATGCACCTCGTCATCCGCGGGGTCAATTTGTCGCTCCCTGAAGATATCCTTCAGGAACTGGGACGAAAAAGGTTTTGTGGGATCGAGTTTGAGTTTATTCCATAGTTGATTGAAATCAAACGCCTCGGGTCTCAGAATAGAGGAGAGCATACGATGATACATCATAAGTTGGAGGCGTGACGATAGGGAATCCTCATCTCCGGGGATACTTGAGGAATTACGTGTCTTGTAATCGATGATGCGTAATTCATATTCGGGGTTGGTAGATTCAGCGCCGTCGACTGTATTCGTGGTAGCAGGCATTTCTTTGAGGGAAGTCGGCGTCGATGTCATTCGTTGCTTCTTTTTTGGTGGGGAGCTAGGGTGTGTGCTTGAAGGATGATCTGAATTGGGGGGTGATTGGACAACTTCGTCCTGAAGACGGGTCAGGAGTACGAAGTGAAGAGAGGTGGAAGAACATACAATGACACCAGTGACGACTTGGGAATGAGTGATGGTAAACACGGGCAGTTCCCTCTGGTGAAGAGTTAGCATGAGGGTCAGAGCAAGGATGGATAGTTACCGTCATGCCGTTACAAACCAGCTGATTGAAGCCATCTATCAGCTGGATGAGGCTAAAGGATGGCGATGAGAAAGGGTGGTACACGTTGGTGCGTGACCCACCGAAGGCCGAAGCGTTCCTCCTCAGTTGTAGGACGGACGATGATTTTTTCAGGCTTTACTTCGTCTTCCAAAGCTTGATGGACAGACTGGAGGGGAGATCAGAATTGGGAATTAATTTGGATTGATTAATTATACCTTGCCTCGCTTCAGTCTGCGATCGTTGGCATGAGCCACTTGTTTACGGACGTGGATCTTTTTCCCGCTCTTTGAGAAGAATGTGGAGGGACGTCGGTGCAAGGGTTTGTGGCGTTTCCCATAGAGGCCATACTCGTACTGTACTTCACACCTGGTGAGGATGAGTGTACTTATTGGAGGGAGAGAGAGGGGGAGATGTTACCAAACAGGGGATACGAGATCAGTGACGGCAAGATGGCTCTTCCAAGAAAGAAATTTTCTGAAGGGACTGTCTTCTTCGATGGCTATTTGTATGGCTGGACCGGCGCGTGCACGGGCCAGCTCGGCATCGATGGCGGCAAAGTCGTCTTCTGTGAACTCTGAAAAGTCGTACGCAGCAAACTCGTCGTCCGACATGTCGCGTGCCGCGGAGTCTGAATAAAACAAGTCGTTCGACTTTCATGACGCGACTTGGATCGACGCGGGATGTCTCCATGCACGACCACCCATGTCCCTGACGTTTGTCCTCCTCTGTATCCTCCTCTGTCTCCTCCTCCTCCTCTTCCTCCGCCCCACCCTCCATTTCATTCCTCCCCCACCCTTCCAGACCGTCGTCGGTCCCGATGCCACACTTTCCCCCGCTCCCCCGCTCCCCATACACCCCAGATGGCCATCCTCTCTCCAGAAGCGCAAGCCCTCGACCCCCGATTCTCCTTGCCATCCGCAGCCCAGCTGCGCTCAGAAACTTCCCGCCGCGTCCGTCGATCAGTTCGGCCGCATCCTCCCCCCTTCCCCGGTTTCCGATATGCATTCTCCTTCAAAGTCATCAAGGCGGCTTTCCACTCCGTTGCGGTTGTCTTTTACGAATAGACGGAGATCCTCTTCCGCTTCCTACACATCCACCTTGATTCATCTTGATGAAGTCGACACCCGTGCCACCTCACCATTATCCTCCATATCCGCATCCCCACCGCTGCAGCGTACGAAGTTTTCAAACCCTTTCAGCAAACACGCCAGATCAAGAACCCTTTCCCCACCAAGTAATACCCTGCTTGCCTGTTTTTGTCCCAAGCTAAACTCTTACATAGGCACGTTCAAGCGTCCCGACGACCTGTCATCGGATCAGACTAGCCTGTCATCCCCGTCGTCACCTGAGCGTGAGCGTGCTACGTATCCCTGTCTTTGTCTTGCTCGTTCCTCATTACGTCTCTTCCCAGGCCCTCGCACGCTTATCAGCAAGGTCAAATCTATCTTCAAATCCAAATCCGTCCTACCAGAGCCTCCTCCGATAATCCATCCTAAACCCATCCTCGCAACCATCAGTTCCAGGCTCCGCCGAAAACCGGTAGCACGCACACAGCCCTATGGCCCCCCGTGGAATGCACCAATGCCAGTTCCCGAGTGGAGTCTTTCTCAACACTCTTTTCAGAAACCCTCCAGGACGTCCCCTTCCCCCCACACAGGTCAGAAATCTTCTGATCACCAAGGTTCCCGCCTCGAGACAACGCCAATCTCACCTGGCCAGTTATCCCCTCTCACATTCGTCAATGAATTGGATGAAAAGCTTTCGCTACTCCAGGAGCAGTGCATCCAAGACTTGATACCCTCACCTCACGGATGAAAAGGATTGACTCTCTCATGCTCTTCCATTTAAATTAGGGGATGCAGGAGACCATCTGCATATTCGTGACGATAACTTATTCAACACTGTTTCCACTAGAGCCGCAGAGTCCACGACAGAAGTATTTGATGACCCCATGTATATCATTTCTAGCTTAGATTTGTACTGCATCACATAACGATACCTTGTCGGCTAATAACCAGTCAACCCGTCTTGTTCCAAAAGTGCTGTGATTGCATTCGAGACCAACGAGTTTTGCTCAGATCCTAGCATAAGACCCTGGCGATGGCGGTCACCTTGTTCAATGCACTGCTGTAGCTCAGCCTCCAAAAGCCGCCTTCCGAGAACACCTCAGTCATCGAAGAATTACCACATAACTCGACTCACCGTAACTGATTAACAAGCGTTCCTATCCGCGGCCAAGCCCTCAACTTGATTGTGTTGCTCCCACTGCCAACAGTCAGCCCACCACTGACGTGGTTTACTGACACAGGGCCACCAAATAGTAGAAGCGCATACATAGGCACCTAATGATAAAGATTTCATGACTGAGCATGCTTACGAGGGTGATCATCATACCTCGGTTGCGCCCCTCACGAAGACCTTTGTCGTCTGCTGCATCTGGAAATAAGCCAGAAACGGCGATCTCCACGTAGATTCGCCGAATAACACGGACGACGGGTGCAAGAAAACGCGACCGCTCTTGAGATCATACATCTTGTACTCCTTGGCCGTATTCTCGCGTTGTACGGTGCCAGCCTGGACTTTGTCGAATTTGATCGCCGACGAAGGCAGGTGTACTCGTGCAACGCGTGGCCAAAGGCCCCCCAGGATGACAGCCTTGACGAGGTTCACGTTCGTACTGTTGGTATTAAGGTTCGGGGACTTGGGCGTGGCAGACATGGCTACTAATCCCGTTGCTGAAAGCGAGGAAAAGAAATCTTGACGGAGCGAGGTTATTTCATGAATGGCATTCATCGAGATGAAATTCTGTAGGCAGTGAGATTGCTTTTCTCGGTATTTACGGGTGGTTGAGGGCTCACCTCTTCGCAAAAGTTCCTGAATGCACCTCGAGACTCGTCGGAGCGGAGCCGTAGGCACTCGTTGTACGCATGAACATCTGTTAGAAGATCACTGTTGTGTCGATCAAACCGAAGCCTCGCTCTGGAAGTGAAATTATCAACAGGAGTCCAAGTCGACCATAGATGTATATCGTACTGGGTGGCCGCTTCCCGCTTTTCCAAAGGGCTAACGAACAACGGTTTCGAGGACAAGCTTGCAACTATTGTCAGCACAGGGTCCAAGCACCTGAGAATCAATCCAAGCACTAGCATCTAGACATGTCAACGGTCAGTACTTCTGCAACTGAGAGCACCAAACACAACCTTGCCCAGCCTCGGATCTAAGGGCAACATGGCCTAGAAAGAGGTGAGCGGTCCGTTGATCGACCATATACAACAGACTTGCCATATGACGCCCAAGGGCCGTAAGTTTGCTCTCCTTATCTATAGCCCCTAGCTCTTGCAAGGTCGACCATGCCTTGTCCATGGCTGATACGTCAGGAGGATCTATTGCCTTCTTCAAGAAGTGCTGCGAAAATCGACACAAGTCGAGTCTCTGACCACAACGACAAAGGCAAAAACCGACCTGCACATCCTCGTTTTCCCGCATAACTTTGACGGTCAACGATATACTTTCCAAGGGAATGCGAATAATCTCGGGGACGGGGAAGGGATTCATACTTTCTTCTTGCTTCCGCGTATATAGTTTGTAGCATACGCCAGGTCTTGTACGGCCAGCTCTTCCTCTACGCTGTCTGGCGGCTGCACGGGTTACCCACTGCTCTGTCAGAGTAGAAAGTCCAGTGTCCGGGTTATAGCTTATTTCTTTGACCTTTCCTCCATCAATGACATAAACCACGTCGTCGATAGTGATGGATGTCTATATATGATAGATTAGGCGGCACAAATAACAGGAACCCCAAGGACTTGCCTCTGCGACGTTTGTAGCAGCAATGATTTTCCATTTCGTCGATGCTCTAAAGACTACGCGTTGCTCCTCACTAGTGAGATTGGCGTGGAGCGGATAAACATCTACTTCGCTGTTGGTAACCACGCCTGAAATGGCGGTGATGCACTGGCGTATCTCTTCAACGCCTGGCAGGAAAATGAGGATGCCAGCAGGAATATCTGGCGAGGAGGTGATATGTTTGACGAGCATTGCAATTAACTGACAGGTCCGAGATCAGACATGGTACCTACAGAAATAGCCTGCGTACCTGGTAGTCGATGTGACCTGCAGTTACAATGTTCCGAATGGAAGATATGGTGCGTTCACTGAGGCCCTGAGACCCGAGATCTTCTTCTTCTTTTCTATCATTATGTCTTTTCGCACCACGTTTAGAGCTGGGTGGAACATAATGTAGCAAGTCAATGAAGTCTTCAAGATATCTGAGAGGGACTTGGTCTGACGTCAACAGCAAGCTTTCGACTCACTCACCTATCCTCCACCGGGTGTGTAATACCCGGAATGGTCAGTAGAGGAGCATTGTCAAAGTACTTCACAAATATTTCGTGATTGATCGTTGCCGACATCAATACTACCTTGAGGGTATCGTGCCTCGAAAGGAGTTCTCGTAACTCCAGCAGGAGAAAGTCGCCATCAACAGAGCGTTCATGCACCTAACGGGTATTCTGTGAAACCCACACTCATGGTTTATTCCGTTGAGCGGGCTTACCTCATCAACAATGACATGCGTGACATTTTCTAGCTTATCCCCGGAGCCAAGTCGCCTGAGCAGTACTCCGGTGGTGCAGAACAACAACTTGGTTCGTTTGTCTTGTTTAGCCTCACCCCGAATGGCGTAGCCAACGGACCCGTCATCCGCGCGTTCCCCAGATACACGTGCTGCTACGGAGATGGCGGAAATTCTTCGTGGTTGCGTAACGATGACGGACGCCTTCGAGCCAAGACCAGTCAGGATAAGGTTGTCCAAAATGAATTGCGGCACTGTTGGAATTTGAAGTTGGAGTGTAATTAACGAGAACGGCGTGCGACGCACGTTGAGTGGTCTTGCCGCTTCCTGATCAAGATCTACCGTAAGCATTAAGTATTAGTGGGATATCGTTGCTCACTCACCAGTCTCTCCCACAACAATGACAGCCCTGTGCTTGTCCAAAACATCCAAGAACTGACTCTTGACTGAAAAGGCTGGAAGACGCTGGCGAGAAGCAAGCATCTCCGCATAGATCTTCGTTTTGCAGACACCCTCGAAATCTTGTTTGACCTGTTCATCCGACCGGTCATCCTGCCTGTTGTTGGGCTTGTTACGTGTGGTTTTCCTCTTTTCTTTGTCGACGGGTTCATCGTATGGTAGATCTGGCAATCTTGGCGTGGCGCGAGGCGTAATCAAGTGGCCGACTACTGTGGACACCTCAGGTGGGCCGTTCGTTTCAATCTGGGCCCAGTGGTCCTCAAGGACTCGCATGGCGGCGATCAAGAAACTTTCACCAGGTTCAATGAAGTCCTCTTGTTCGGTTGCGCAGAGGAGCTGCGCGAGCAGACAGAGTCGGACGTACGGCGGCGACGAGCGTGACCCCACATACATAGCCGGCAGGGACCTGTCATCGGGAGCATCGGGTGGCAAGATGACATGGAGTTCGACAGGGGCACTGAAGAGCGGCATAACAATGTGACATGAGTCAACGAAATGGGCGCCAAGTGCTTCTACTTCATCGGTCCGGTCCCTTAACTCATAACACGACGACTCCACGTTCGGATCCGCTTTGAATAGCTCCCCTGTATCTTTGCCTATAAGTCTAAGAGAAAGTGCGGATATGAGGAGCACTAAATCTCCGGCCGATTTTGGGTCGGCTGTGTATTCTTTGACAAGGGAAGTTGGGAAGCCTGCTTCCTTGATTGCGACGTCTTCGATCCATCGTTTTTTAAGGTTGTTGCCTCCGGAATGCCCGGAGACGATGAAAGGGTTGGAGGAATTGTTAGAGGGGAGGAAACGTTGGGGGAGCTCAGCTTCGGCGACGTGTAAGAGGAGGTATTCAATGCAGGCTTCTAAGGGAGCCAGCGAACCCAGTAGGTACGAGCCTAGTGGGTTATTCGCTGAGAGGTAGGATATAGCGTTTTGGATCTGATTTGGCTGAAAACCCAAATGTTGAAGTTGCTGAGTAACTGCAGGAATATCGTCTTCTGCAAGTACCAAAGACGTCGTCTCATGGTGCGGGTAAATTTCACTGGCCTGAAAAATGATGACAATGAGGACGTGAGAATTAAGGTAGGGACGAGTGCTTTCCTTCTTCACAGTATCTTCCACGAGATCGCGCAGGGTACTCGACATTTTCACTTCCGGTGCTTGAGTGAGCTCGGGTGAAATCAGTGATTTAGGTGTGCCATCTTGAGAACCAGTAGCTTTCTCTTCTTTCCTTTGGACGGCCTTCGCTTGTCTTTCTTCCACTTCCTTCCGCGCAGCGAATGGGTCTGCGTCATACATCCACTTTTGGTGCTCTGGAGCAGCTTTGTGTTGGGCAGCCAGTTCGGACCAGTACTCCCGAGGTCCAGGTGGCAAGACTCGATTGAGCTGCATTCCGTTGCAAAACTATGTTGCAACAGTCTTGATCAGTACACGCCAAGGAAGTACAATGAATTGGAGGTCACGGACACGGTATAGTGCGTAGGTTGCGCCCCAATGGCGCGCCTCTAGGGCTGTAGGTCGTGTATAGGGAGGATGCGACTCCAATCGGACAGTCTCCTTCTGGGATGTTTTCTTATTGATTCTGCTCAACGATATGACAAATGTCCAGCCTTCACCGTGTTTGCGCTTGTAGTCTAGTAAGATAAGTTGGCTGCGACGAAGGAAGGTACTTTACCGTATCGACAACAGGCTTCTCCCAGTCATTTTTCTGGCACCTGCAAGAACAAAGCACCGATAGAAAGATGGTGAGATGCGAGGTGTTGCAGAAGTATAGACGTGCAGTTCAACCTGGATCACACACTGCTGAGTGTTTGCGAGGTGCCCAAACCACATGCACTGCGGGTGTCCAGGGCCGTACGTCGAGGATGCGGCGGCGTACCTTTCATGGAGCAGACTTAATGGATACTTTGATCCTGGGGGAAAGAGCGGTTTGTCTTCGGGTGTTACTAGTACCTGATCGGATGAGGACTTGGCTGAACTCTTTGACGAATTTCCTGCATTTCCAGACTTCACGATTCCCTTGCCAGCGCGTGGAGCCATTCTTGTAATGAATGAAACCCTCTATACAAGTCAAGTGAAGTAGCCAGATCATCGATCATCCGCGACTCCCACGATAGTGAGCCTCGGAGGGTTTTGTCTGCCAGAAACGTCCCAGTTTTCAAGCAAACGGACCTGCAGGAACTTTTTACTATATTTGGTTAACTCGACTATATATGTAGCCGACACCCCACATCTGCGAGCGCAGGCGCTGAAGGCGCCGAAGCAAGTATTCGCCTCCAAAACTCGGGAGTGAATTCTCGGCACATGGGGTCTGGTGTCGTTGGGTCAAATGCTCCCTTCGTCAACTGCGCTCACATTCGCGGGCAACACTAATAAATTCTCAGTGTGACAGTAGGAATTCGAATGTGCAGAGAACCTCTTATGTGTACAATTGCCAGCATTTCACGTTTGTGAGTTGCAGTGGATCCGGAGTCGGGGACTTGGTGCGTCAGCGCCGCTACTGGTAAAGGCTAATCCGTGGCAACACCCAATACGGATCTTTTCATCTTTCACATGATGTTGGTCTAGTACTATGTCTGAAAACAATTTCAACGCTCATGTGCAGATCCTAGGGCTGGACGGCATGCTGTTCTACGGCACAGCTAGACTTAGACTCCACGAGCACTGAGACTAACTTCCGCCGCTCGATAGGGACTGCACGGGTACGGGCACAGGTCACCAGATATATTGTTGTGACCCACAGCAAAACCCACGTTTGTATGCGAGCTTGTGTTGTCGTCGTGAGGTGAGTGAGGACGGGGGAGGGAGAGGCCCGGGGTAAGGGTGCCATGCGTGTCATCGCGTCGTCGCTGGCATGGTCCGAGCCGTCATGCTGTTGTTGCGAGGCGGGTAAGGACGAGGAACTCGAAGTCAGAGAGTGGGGATGAGGGTGAGGGCGCGTCCTTGTCGTGGTCGTCACATTGTCACGCTCGTCGTGCTCGTCGCATCGTTGGGTCGTCGCGAGGTGGATGAGGGACAGAGACAGGACGAGGGTGCACCGTCGTCATCGTGAGGACGACTCGGAAGGAGAAGGTGAGGGCGAGGGCGCGTCGTCGTCTTCATTACGACCTCGCTGTTTCCGTATCTGGAATGATTACGTCAGCAGCTTATCCTTGCTGCAAACCATCACGGTCATGGCAGACGACCTGTACAACCTCGAACTCCTTTCCCTCATCGCCAGAGTAACGCAGGAGGTATACAACTACATCGAAGTCAATGATAAGGTACTCGCAGAATTCGTCATCAATCTTCACGAGCAGTCGGGCTCTCTCAAGGAGTTCAAGGACAACCTTAACGGCGCCGGTCTTCCTGACTCTGCCATCGAAAATATCGACCGTCTCATCCTCAGCTTGCACCCGAAACACAAAAAGAATTCAAAAGAACTTGCAAACATCCTGCCTGACGACAATGCTCACAGTCAAATCGAGACGGACAAGCAGAAGCGCCTTTTCCCCGGCCTTTCTTTGCCAGACCAAGAAGTAACCAAGGACGCGCTGATGCAGGAGGTGGACG
Organism: Tylopilus rubrobrunneus; assembly: GCA_038091235.1. Taxonomy (NCBI): domain Eukaryota; kingdom Fungi; phylum Basidiomycota; class Agaricomycetes; order Boletales; family Boletaceae; genus Tylopilus; species Tylopilus rubrobrunneus. The sequence continues at coordinate 5,034 of JBBPOC010000640.1, read as the reverse complement.
ACATGATGGCACAATTTGAAGGCGCTGCAAAGAAGCATACCCAGGTTGAGAAGACAGAGGAAAGCTTAGCCTCCTCGAGACCAAGGGACCGGTCGCGATCGCGGTCACCACCCCGTAGACGAAGTCGCAGTCCTGACAGAGGTCGTTCGTACGAGTCGAAGAGAGATTACAGGCACGGGGGCAGAGATCGCATGCCACTTGATGAGCGTCCAGTCATGTTCAAGATTTACAACGGCCGAATATCAAGCTTGAAAGATTTCGGGGCGTTCGTGCAGCTCGAGGGCGTTGCTGGGCGCGTGGAAGGTGGGCACTTTATATAGAGTGATTGTTTTTCTCTTTCTCACAGTTCGTAACAGGCATGGTACATGTCTCTAATATCCAGCAGGGTGCCCGTGCAAATTCCGCTTCGGACTTACTCAGCAGAGGGCAGCAGGTCAAAGTCAAAGTGATGAGCGTCGCGGGGAACCGAATAGGTCTTTCCATGAAGGATGTTGATCAAGTCACTGGTCGCGATCTCACCCCCCACCTTCGTATCAAATCTGAGGCCGAGATGGAGGAGGAACGACAGCGCGCCGCGCGAGCCTCGTCTGGAGCCAACGCCGTGCCTTTACGTTCTCGAGACGAACAGCCTGTGCGGTCCGCCAAAAGGCTCACGTCACCTGAGCGATGGGAAATCAAGCAGCTCATATCCTCAGGCGTTATAGATGCTTCAGAGTACCCCGACCTGGATGAAGATTTCAGCAATCCAGTGGCGCGTGCGGAGGTTGAAGAAGAACTAGACGTCGAAATTCGAGAAGAAGAACCGCCCTTCTTAGCTGGACAGACGAAGCGCACCCTCGACCTCAGTCCAGTCAAGATCATCAAAGCGCCGGATGGCTCTTTAAACAGGGCAGCTATTGGCGGCGCAGCGCTAGCCAAGGAGCGACGAGAACTCCGTCAACAAGAAGCGAATGAGCGTGCGGACTCCGAAGCTCGCGATTTCAGTGCTCCTTGGTTAGACCCCATGGCAAAGGACTCGGAGAAAGTTTTCGCGCAAGATCTTAGAGGCAATCTCAGGGATCAAAAGGCAGGAGAGGTTCCAAAGTGGAGGGAGTCGACGTTTAACAAAGCAACGACATATGGCGAAATTACATCGCTTAGCATCCAGGAGCAGCGAAGGAGCTTACCTATCTACAAGCTTAGGGACCCATTGCTTCAAGCCATCGGTGATGTATGTATCTTTCACCGACGGCGAAGGAAATATTGACTCTATTTCAGCATCAAGTTCTCATTGTTGTTGGAGACACGGGATCGGGCAAAACAACCCAAATGGTCCAATATCTTGCCGAAGCAGGCTACGCTGATAGAGGTCGTATTGGCTGTACACAACCTCGTCGTGTCGCTGCAATGTCTGTTGCGAAGCGTGTCGCAGAGGAAGTTGGCTGCCGCCTCGGCCAAGAGGTCGGGTACACCATCCGTTTTGAGGATTGCACCAGTCCAGAAACGAAAATCAAGTACATGACGGATGGGATGCTGCAGCGAGAGTCCGTTATCGACCCTCTTTGCAGTCAGTACTCCGTAGTCATGTTGGACGAAGCTCATGAACGTACTATTGCCACGGATGTCTTGTTCGGACTCCTTAAAAGTGAGAGTCATACTTGCATTTTGTTCTTCGTCACGCTAACTCGTCCACAGAAGCCGTCAAGAAACGACCAGATCTCAAGCTCATTGTCACTTCCGCGACATTAGACGCCGAAAAGTTTTCCAAGTACTTCTTTGGCTGTCCCATCTTCACGATTCCAGGTCGCACATATCCTGTCGAAATCTTGTATACAAAGGAGCCAGAAAATGATTATCTCGACGCGTCTCTCATCACTGTCATGCAAATCCATCTCTCCGAACCACCCGGCGACGTCCTTCTCTTCCTGACTGGACAGGAAGAAATCGACACAGCTTGCGAGATACTATTCGAGCGGATGAAAGCACTGGGATCTAAAGTTCCTGAGCTCATCATACTTCCCATTTACTCTGCTCTACCTTCAGAAGTCCAGTCTCGAGTATTCGAGCCTACCCCGCCCGGCGCTCGCAAGGTTGTTATTGCAACCAATGTTGCCGAGACATCTTTGACGATACCCGGTATCTATTATGTTATCGATCCTGGCTTCTCAAAACAAAATGCGTATGACCCTCGTCTGGGTATGGACTCCCTGGTGGTTATGCCCATTTCGCAAGCTCAGGCGCGCCAGCGCGCTGGACGCGCCGGGCGTACTGGCCCCGGGAAAACCTATCGTCTCTACACCGAAGCAGCATACCGCAATGAAATGCTACCCTCCTCGATTCCCGATATCCAACGAACAAATCTTGCACACACAATTCTACTTTTGAAGGCGATGGGTATCAATGATCTGCTGAGCTTCGACTTCATGGACCCCCCACCCGCGCAAACGATGCTCACCGCCCTAGAGTCACTATATGCCCTCTCGGCGCTTGACGAAGAGGGGCTATTGACTCGCCTAGGACGGAAGATGGCGGACTTTCCCATGGAACCGCCGCTCGCGAAGATGGTCATTGCTTCCGTTGAGCTTGGTTGTTCAGAGGAGATCCTTTCAATTGTCGCTATGTTATCCGTCCAGACGGTCTTCTATAGACCGAAAGAGAAACAGGCTCAGGCGGATTCGAAAAAGGCTAAGTTCCACCAGCCAGAAGGTGATCATCTCACACTGCTCACGGTCTACAACGGATGGAAAGCAGCAAATTTCTCAAATCCGTGGTGCTACGAGAACTTCATACAAGCAAGGAGCATGAGACGAGCGCAGGATATCCGCAAGCAACTTGTTGGAATTATGGATAGGTAAGACCCTCGGTTAAGCTCGACCACGCTCCAGGGCTAACGACGATGTAGGTACAAGCATGACATTTTGTCATCCGGGAAGGATTACAACCGCGTTCGTAAAGCCATATGCTCCGGCTTCTTCAGGAATGCTGCAAAGAAAGATCCGCAAGAAGGATACAAAACTCTTGTCGAGGGCACACCGGTTTACATTCATCCCTCCTCGGCACTGTTCAATCGCAACCCGGAGTGGCTAATCTATAACGAACTGGTGCTTACGACCCGCGAGTATTGTCACAATGTGACCACCATTGAACCCAAGTGGCTTGTTGAGGTCGCACCACGGTTCTTCAAGGTTGCTGATGCCAACAAGATCAGTAAACGCAAGAGGCAGGAGAAGATCGAACCACTGTATAACAAATACGAAAAACCAGACGAATGGCGATTATCGAAAGTCAAACGCAGCGCTCGCTCGGTAAGCCTATTGTCTACATTCGCATGGGATGTTCACTGACTAGTATTAGAGCCAAACATTTGGCTGATCGCCTGCCGTGCTTCTTTTTCGCCAGGTGCTGGTCGAGTAGTGTATTTACTAATAGGTTATCACATGCGGCTTGCCTCAGAATTATGTTGTCGTGCTCTCGAACATCCATTTAACTTCATTGATACATGAGGCTTCGAAGACCTGCACTAGTGTCCGAACCCATGTCGACGACGGCTCACCACACCTGATCATCCGACGAATCTCATCGAATCGGCATCTACATAATACTTTGCGACCTCTCCTACTCCCGCAACCGGTGCAGTTGGGTCTGGGACAAGCATGAATGTTTGAAAGAACACTCTTGGTTGTCCATCTACTGATCGACTTGGAGTGGTGAGAGGCTGTTCTGAATTCTTTCCATGCGTGACGTTTCCTGCCACAGTCACGAGCAAGGAAGGAGGGCGCGATCCTGGCGCCATAGCTCAGGCGAGGAGTAGAGTGAAACGGACGTCGGACTAGCCTGGGATAGGATGGCAATCGTAAGACTGAACTTCATGTTTCGTGCTGGGCATGTTTTGGATGAGTTTCCTGACCCCCTCCACACCTTGACACGGGTTGCCATTCCATGTCAAGGTCGATGTGGCACGGTAGAACTTGGGCAAATCTTCTGCTCGTGTGGGGGAGTCGTAGGTGGAGTAGTATAGACGAGTGAATTGATCAGCGGCCCTCGTCGCTATATCTATGCTAAAGGAAGGAATCAGTAGATGTCCTCCTAGAGTAGTTTGACCCTACTCGTCGCGAGTGAATGCGGTGGACATCAGGGAGAGCTCGAGTCACGTGCAGAACGGCCAAGCAGTTATCGGCCATACTACCATCAACACATTTAAAGCAAAGTGGCCTCGTGGAACGAGCCAGTTGGACGCTCCCTCGGGCCACCATCACCATGGAAGAAATCCGCGTTGCTAGTCTCAATTGCTGGTCCGCACTTTTGTCCTCAGCTCTTCCCGGCCTTCTGACACCTTCTACCCCAGGGGTTTAAAGTTTATTTCCAAGGATCGCCATGAGCGAATGGCAGCCATTGCTAGCGCGTTCGCCGGGTCCGACCACGACATCGTTACCGTTCAGGAAGTGTGGGTAGAGGCAGACTACGAACAAATCCGTAACAGTGTCTGCCACAGATTGCCCTATACCAAACTCTTCCATAGGTACGTCTTCGACATTGCCGCTTACTCTGTTTGGCACCTGAGACACCTTGTCAAGTGGTGCACTGGGTGCCGGTTTGGCCATCTTCACGAAATGGCCTATCATTGCCACCTCTATCACCCCATACTCCCTCAATGGTGAACCAATAGATGTCACCGGTGGGGATTGGTTCGTTGGCAAGTCAGCCGGGAGTATCACCGTGCTCCATCCCACCCTGGGCGAACTCCAAATATTTACTACCCATGTGAGCTCACATACCTCATGTTGACGTCGAGATATTGATCGTACGCCGCCAGTTCCATGCCAAAGGCGGTGATGATGGTCTAGTCAACGCTTGGGAGTTCGCCAAAGTCACGCGGCAAGCTGCGGAGCTTGGCCGTTATGTGATTGCTGTGAGATGTTATTGTGTGCTCTGATGATCACTTTGCTAAATCATTATAGACTGGCGATTTCAATAGCATCCCGAGCAGCCTCGCCATGAACATCATCCATACTTATGCCAGATTAAGCGACGCATGGGCCGTCTCACACCCAAACA
>JBBPOC010000639.1:0-14965 GCA_038091235.1 Tylopilus rubrobrunneus | reverse complement strand
TGCAAACGGGACGAGCTGTGCTGACATGGTGCCAGTGTTCAGTTCGGACGTGCATCCAACGGATGCGTCGTTGATCGACCTTATGGATGATAACGGCGTTCCGTGCGATGCACTAATCGACGCGTATGGCTATGGGAGCGACAGCGATCTCGACGAATGTGATGATCCTATACCTGCCTCGAAACCCGAGAGGTCCAAGGGTCATGCAGCCTCAAAGGACGACGACGAGTTGCGTCTCAATCCCCATGTCATGTTTTCGGCCACTGATGGAGATTTTATGTTGTTCAGGTTGTCGGACGATGGCTCTGTCAGCTCGGACATGTTCGTCATGAGCCCAGAAGAGCCGTCGACGGGCGACAATGAGCTGTTTGCGGCGCTCAAGGGCAGCGCACGGTCAGAAGGGAGCAGCGTGACGGCAGTGCAAGATGCGGCGGGGCACGCGACGTCCTCCTCAAGGAACCAGACGGTGATGCGTCTGCGATCCTTGGGAAGTCGTCATGTCCTCGTCAAGGATACCGCATTCCAGACGTGAGTCGCTGCACGTTGCGGGCGTCTTGTCGTCTGAATGTTGGTGTTAACGGTTTCGCGGTCAATGAAGGTGGTATGCGTTGCTCAACTATCTATATACCAACAAGTGTAGCTTCTTGCCGCTCAGTTCGGCGACATCTAGTGGGCATCCACTTGAATCGTCGACGAGCTCTCTCGACGAGCCGAGGTGTTCTGCCAAGTCGATGTATCGTCTCGCGTCCAAGGTCTGTATCAACTAGTTTTCCACCCCCCGACGCCAGCTGAGGAGTGCGGTCGTTTCAGGTCGGGTTAGACGATCTCCGCGACCAGGCGTTTTCGTACATCCGGAGCAACCTCACAGAACACAACATTCTCAAGGAGCTCTCTTGCAGCCTCGTCTCGACGTGCGCCTCCCTCTTGTCGATGGTTTTACTTCGCTGACCCCAATGGCGATCAGGCACCCGGAGCTGCTCGAGATGGCGCTCGACGTGCTCTATACCCATATCGGATCGGCGCCTGTCGTGGGCGAGTTCCGAGCCCTCGCGCGGCGTATCGCGAACAAAGAGCTGCCACACGGTGCAGACATTATCATCGGGATTCATACGCGGGTGTTGAAGGCACCACGAGCATCGCCATTGATGCAGGCAGGACGGTTACTGGTTGTGGAGCCAGAGGAGAGGACGGTTGAAGCAGATGAGAGATCGGACAGGCTATCTGAAACTAAAGAGGAGGGCCAAATCATAACGCAACCTGCATTTCAGCTAGGGAAGGAGTTGCTCGAGGAACCTGCCGTCATCCCCGCCAACACTGTGCTCGAGCCCCCACCGCCTAAGATGGCGACGTTGACTGCTTCCATCTGGGGAGCACACTTTCCCCCCACTACTAAGACCATACATGAGCTAGATCCACCAGCAGATTGTGCGATAACGTCGAGACCCGCCTCTCCAATTGCAAAGCCTCGTCGCCCTATCGCAGGCAGAGGTAAAAGATGATGAGGGGGAAGTAATGCATGCAGTATGATCCTATGCCTACGCGGGTGAGCCAATTTGAATTGATCTTTCGTTCATCGTGTGGGCGGGCTGCTCATTCGGATTGTACCATAGGCAGAGTTAGCCCAGAACGATGATTCTTTTAATGTTTTCGTTGATCGAGCCTTGTACTTTCAATTGAATGTAAACGATGATAATGGTGTGGATGCTGAACGATTTCTCGTAACTGAACGCTTGAACTTCTTGGCATAACTGGTTGACAAAATGATATCGGGGACGCCTCATTTCATCGACGTTTCAAAGACTCTACGATCGCCTGTGAGCAAGCGCAGCTTCCGCGAAACAAACTTTCTGCCTAATTGCAAAGTGGTACTGCTTTCCAGTTACGTATTGCCATTGTCCCAGCCTTTTGTTATCATGCCACTTCAACTAAAATTGAAAACCAACACAGGGACAGAAAAAGAGAAGGATGGTGGCAAAACGAATGTGAAGGGAAAGAGGAGCTATCATCGCAAGCGCAATCCCCAATATCGCTCTACCAGGTGCACGGCGTTCTTCTTGATCATCGTCTGTGGCTCACAAGCAGCATCGTTGGTGATGGTGCTGCGGCTCTCATCCTGTGAGTGTTATTGGGTCTATCTTGTTCGCTTACTACGAACGAACTGCTCACCCGGCACGGGATGGCTACAAGCAGCCTTTTCACAATAGTACGCGCCCTGTTTCAGTTCTTCATATCGTCAAGACCTAGGCCATCAAACACGAGGCTGCCAGCTGGCTCAAGAGCGGCCTGCAGGAGAAAAGGAGGACTACTGCGGATTCTCAGCCTCGTCCACTTCTTCTTCGCTCTCAATCCCCCCCAATCCTTGCCATGTCGTTGGCTTCTAGCAAGCAAGAACGTATTGAAGAGCTGCTGAGAAAGTCCCTCTTAGGGGAGGAGCTCGTGAATACGCAGTTTCATTTATTCTCAGCGCGATCTCGTCCGTCTGGTCGCGTCCACAAACCCCGGGTGCTTTGCGCCAACAATGTCCTCTTGGCCAAAAGTTCGACATATTTCCTGGACCGTAGGTGTCCATCTCTGTAGCAAATGGAATTGGTTGCCCTGATACGATGTTAGTGTTGAGTTCGGACGTGCATCCGTCCGATGCGTCGTTGGTCGATCTGACGAACGACAACGAGGTTCCGAGCGATGCCCAGATAGATGCGTATGGCTATGGAAGTGATAGCGATCTCGACGAGTGTGACGATCCTATGCCTGCGTCGAAACCCAACAAGTCCAAAGGTCGGACTACGTCCAAGGACGACGACGAGTAACGTTTCGACGCCCGTGACATGTTTTCAGTCACTGACGGAGCTGTGATTAGGCTGTCGGACGATGGCTCTGTCAGCTCGAACATGTTCGTTATGAGTCCAGAACAACCGCCGGTCAACGAACCGTTTTCGGCGCTCAAGGGCAGAGCACAATCAGAAGCGAGCAGCGTGACGGCAGTGCAAGGTGCTGCTGCGGCGTCCTCCTCGATGAACCAGAATGCGATGCGTCTGCGATCCTTGGGAAGCCGACATGTCCTTGTCAAGGATACTGCATTCCAGACGTGAGTCGTTGCGCGTTGCAGGCATCTTGCCGCCGTCGTTCGAATGTTGACGTTGATGGTTTCGCGGTGAATGAAGGTGGTACACGTTGCTCAACTATCTATATACCGACAAGTGTAGCTTCTTGCCGCTCAGTTCGGCGACATCTGGTGGGCATCCACTTGAATCGTCGACGAGCTCTCTGGATGAGCCGAGGTGTTCCGCCAAGTCGATGTATCGTCTGGCATCCAAGGTCTGTATCGACTAGTTTGTATTCATTGACGCCAGCTGAGGAGTGCGGTCGTTTCAGGTCGGGCTGGATGATCTCCGCGACGAGGCGTTTTCGTACATCCAGAGCAGCCTCACGGAGCACAACATTCTCAAGGAGCTCTCTTGCAGCCTCGTCTCGACGTGCGTTCTCTGTTTGCTACACACTTTGCTCTTGCTGAACCCCACGCTGGTTAGGCACCCGGAGCTGCTCGAGATGGAGCTCGATGTGTTGTACGCGCACATTGGATCCACACCCGTCTTGGCCGAGTTTCCTACGCTCGCGCGACGGATCGCGAACAAGGAGCTTCCGCACGGCGCGGATATCATTGTCGGTATTCATACGCGGTTGTTGAAGGAACCGCGTGCGTCCCCGTTGGGTCCAGCAGGACCGTCGCCAGGTAGTATGCCTTGGCACTCGCAGCGAAAGCCGGCCATGGAGAAAGGAGAATACGAGGCGAAAGAGTTCTTCGATAAGGATAAAGCCACCACGCAACCTGTATCCAATGTCAATGATGCGTGGAACGGTATCCCGGTGCCTGCCCCCGGGTCCTTCGCCGAGATTTTTTGCACACAGACTAAGGCTGCGGAGGCTGCTCCGTCCAAACCGACTCCCAGCACCGGCCCGATCCGTCTAATTCCGAATTCTGCGAAAACACCGGCAGCCACGTTTCCATCTGCACAGTCAAAGTCACCTTTAACTTTTTTCCCAAGCGCAGAGGAGAAGGAGAGGGAGAGTCGAGGCAAGTGATGCTCGACGTCATCCTGCACCTGGATATTAACTTTACGCTCGTTCGTTTTGTGGACAGGTTCCTCTTTCGGGAACGTGAAACAGGCGGGATCGTCCTCGAAACGTAGTTAGTTACCAAACCTGGATGCTATCGAGGAGAATACGACGACAGGGAATTATTTGGCAGCGATCGATAATCGATAATCCACTTATTCAGTTGTTCTCGAATAGAGAAAGACAGACCTCATGTTTCGCCGCAACTATGCATGCTCGGACGCTTGAATTTGTAATGGCACAGCACGTTCAACCGGATTGACATATCATTGACGGTTGATGACAATCAGATGAAGGTTGTTTCGGGCTTCAAACTGAAACTACTACTACTACTACTACTAGTAGGTAACTAAATGCTTGAGCGTGACACACGTGTACAAATCCTGTTTGCAGCCTAAATGAAGTCGGCTGGGGGTGATCAATCATCGAGAAGCTCAGAACTTGCACGTTGACAGATTTGACTGCATAAAAAGCAATGGCCCATCAGGGTTGGATGGCAGGTGGCAGGCAAGATCAGCCTGACTGACTCATCAATGACTGTGCGCCGCAAGGGTCTGAGATGATGCATGATGCGTGACGTCGGATGTACTGCTCGCGACAGGGTCGAACTCCGATGCGGAGTCCTCGAGTCGCCGCCGGGCCGATGCGATGCCATCCGAGTCATCATTTCAACCAAATTTCAGCAGCCCTGAGCCTGAACCGCTGGCACAACACCGTGACCACATCCACACTCAGCGCTTGAATCCATACTGCTGAAGCGCGTTCTACGAATGCACAGCCCTCCTTTGAACTGCGAAGGAGTGTCCGTTTCCGGTGCCACTGGTAAGCTCAAAATTTCCAGTGGCCACGGCGTTGGCACATGGATACGATTTAACATTGACGAATTGGACTGCCGACCATGACATCGCCGACCGATCAAGTTGAACATGTGCCAGTAGTGCCTTGCGGCAGGTGATAATAATCACACTAATCAATACAAAAAAGGGCAGCTTATCATAACTCTCTGCGGCCTTGCAGTTGGCGCACGAACCCCACTACCTCAGCGGGGACGACTGTTTTTAGTATCAAAAAATTCCCTCGTTGTGAAATGGTGGTCCAGCAAGCAGCGAAGCCGGTTCAAGTTCATGGAAGCGGTCACACGCCGGGCGGTGAGTCGTCGTTCCCTTTCCCTCCATTCATCTTCTCGTGTCATTCTGGGACCAACGTCGCAGTTCGTTATCATAGGTACTACATTGGGGAAACGTAAAAGCGTACCTACAAACACGGCTGATGTCGGCGTGTCTCAGCCAGCCGCTGTACCCCCTGCCTTGGGTGGGGGTCAAGGAATACCTGGCGCCGCAACCCAAATTGCCAAAACATCGTCAACCAATTCCATCGCGGTTACCACTCCTCGAATTACCGGAATCGCTCCCCAAGGTACTCCCACTCCTGCGAAATCGGGCAATGCGACGGTCACTAGTGCCAATCCTGCGAGTATGTTGTTGCGTCGTGCCTGTACGACATTGAAAGCTTATACTTTTTGATAGTGGGTGCAAGTATCGCAACGCCACCTGTGACAACAGCATCAATGGGTATGTCCTCGATGTCACTAAAGATAAGAAAGTCTTCACACTCAACGATTGTCCATTGCGTTTGTATCACGGCTGTTCCAGCCCTATCAACAGAGGTAGGTAACCTCGCTGCAGTGGCACTGCTATTCCGCGCATGGATGCTGATATCGTGAATCAGGAAGCACGTCTGCAATCGGGTGGCGAGCCGGATGTCCCTCGAGCTGCAAGACGACGGCGGCTTGACTCGCCAGAACCTAGTAAAATAGAGCGTTTAGAACGAATTTTAACAGAGTCTCTTCTAGAGGATGTGGCTGGTAGCGTCCGGATCCATCTATTCTCAGCGATATCTTCATCTTCAGGTCGAATCATGAAACCTCGTGTTCTTCGCATGAACAAAGCTGTTCTAGCTAAAAGTTCTAGATATTTTGCGGATCGTGAGTGATTCCTTTGTAAACAACGAGGGTTACGTTCATCAGCAACATCCAGGATTGAACTCCAATACTGCCTCCGATCCTTCGTGGATTATCTTCAATAATTACCGCGTCGTTCGTAGCAGTGCTGGGGAGAAGTATGAATATGAAAGTGATAGCGATCTTGATGACTGCGATGACTCCAGTGTCGAGGAACATCAGTCTACGAGCGGTAGATTTCCGTCGCGGGATGACACCCGGTGAACCATACCTTCGGCTTTATTATATTTATGTAACTGACTTATTTTTGTAGATTGTCCGAGAGTGGCGCAGGATTTGGCTTTGGCGGATTTGGCCAGACTGTCGCGCCACCTAGAGGAGATGGAAACAACGCAGGATTAAGCTTTGGGACTGTCGTTCAAAAACCCCTGGACAGCAGCGGACCTGTAAACGCCAAATTCTCCGGAGGTCGTCATATGACCCAGATCCTTGTCAAAGATACCGCGTTCCAAACGTAAGCTTGCGTCGATGCTTTCTTCTTGTCCAGATGGGTGATATTCGACTCAGGTGGTACACCTTTCTGAATTATCTCTACACCGAGAAGGTGCCATTCTTGCCTCTCAGCTCAGCGAGACTTGGACCGCATCATGAATCTTCGACATTCTCTCCGAATGAGCCGGGGTGCTCTGCAAAGTCGATGTACCGTCTTGCCTCCAAGGTACGTATACCTGTGTGTCAATGCAGAATCAGTGCAAAACCGATTGCCTTTAAGGTGGGGCTCAATCCACTTCGCGAGAAAGCGCTTGTCCATATTCGGAGCCAACTCACGGAGCGCAACATTTTGAAAGAACTCTCATGCAGTCTTCTCGCGAGGTGCTTTCTCGTCAAAATTCGGGTTCATATTGTTGATTACTCATTGCGTTGCAGATATCCGGAGCTACTCGCGATGGAGCTCGACGTGTTACATCGCCTCGTCACATCACCTACGGTTGTTGCCAATTTTCCTGCTTTCGCACGACGCATTGCCAACAAGGAACTTCCTCATGGAGCCAATATTATCATTGGACTCCACACCAGACTTCTGAAACAACTTCATTCCTCTCCAGCAGCTTTGCAGCATAATTTATCATCGTCAGCATCGACCAGCCAAGGTATTGGCTCCGCTACCAACATATCACGAAACACATCTTCATCGCAAGTTTCTGCAGGAGAAGAGATCAAGAAGACAGACGGGTCGGCCTGAGAAATGAAACCTTTAGTGCCTAATTCTTGTTTTACAATAATCCTCCCAAGCTCGGTTCCAGGAGCAGGTGAGCTTTGATCAACTTCCGCGAGTTTTACATTATCTGAGAGACACCTACTTGCCGAAGAGACAGCCGAAGAGACATTGACTCTAAGCTGGTTGCAAATGATGTTTTGGCTTTTTAGCCTGGTGTATATATCATGCAGTGAACGTGATAGTAATTATAAATCATGCGGTAGGCGGTGAAAGGGCCTAGCAAGGGATGGATATAGGTCTCCGCGTCACTATGCCAGTGCTCGCTGAAACTCCAATCAGAGCTACTCGCTTCAAGTTGCTGAACATATCGCATCGGCTCTGAGTCCGTCCAGCCGGATAAAAGCTTTATCGTACTACGAGGAAGGTAACTGATAGCGAAGGCACACAAGAAGCGTTTCATCATCCTAGTAGGTTTGCCCGTGTCAATCGTCGGTTTATGTGGTCGGAAGGTCGCCCGCTTGCGACAGGCGGGAGGATCGACCTGAAGACGATTGTCGAAGTCACAATGTTAGGGCCCACCAAACTTGAAGAACCTGTTGTACGAGGATGAACGCGACGACGGAGCCAGCAGGGATCTATCGGTCCCCGCATCAAACTTGAAACTTCTAAGTGAGTCGGCCTTGGCCGCTTTCACCGGCGGCTGTGATGATGACGTAAAGCGTTATGTAACTTGAAACCTCGAGCGCAGCCAAAGCCAACTTCTAGTACTATGATTGACTCTGCCAATATGCCAGTCGACGAGCGAAAGCCTGACCCAAGTAACTTGGGAACGACTCTGTCCTTTGGTTTGTATTCTTTACCATATTGTGTGACTTTGATACCAACATTCCAGTTCGCTGCCATAGGTACTTTTGGGCAAAATAACAGCACCTCCGAGTCCACCAGCATATTTGGTTTTGGCGCTTGTCAGCCAGTTTCTGGATTCGGTGCAAGGACGTCTGCCGCTGGAACTGATTCAGTTGCTTTCGATGGCACGTGGCGATCGGGTCCTGTGATGGCACATTCCAGTGTTGCTCCTATGAGTGCGCCGTTGTATTAGCATCGGCAAGACCTTGCAAGCTGATACCACTTATTGATAGCAGATTCTGCCACACAACCTTATTCTCCCTTCCTTGAGAGAGACCCTATCAACCATAGTGAGACCCGATACGCCTGCATCACGGCCTTGCCATCTTACAGGTCTCTATCCATGGAGGTAGGCAACCCCTTTTGCTATCCTTCTCTCACTCCGCACTCGGGTGCTGAATGTCTTTCACAGGAATTGCGCATGAAAGCCTATCAAATAATTTGCGGTATTACTGCACAAAAAATGCCTGAAACGACAGCTCTCAAGAAACAGGAGCGTATAGAAGTACTCCTAAGGCAATTTCTTTTAGAGGACAAGGACGTGGCCGAAAATGTACGGTTCTATCTCTATTCTGCGAAGATTTCGTCTTCTGGTCAAGTCATCAAACCTCGTGTGATTCGTACGAACAAGACCATTCTATCGGAAAGTTCAAAATACTTTTCGAGTCGTAAGTAGTTCTTTTTGTTAAAACCAAGCGCTGCAATTGATGACAGATAGTACTAAAAAACCTGGATACGGATCTTCCGGACTCGCCGTGGATCATATTGGCGGATGACACTGACGTTCCAAGAACTGCTCGGATCGATGATTACGGCTATGACAGTGACAGTGATCTCGAGGAAGGTGATGACCCCAATTCTGTCGCAGATTTCGGAGAGCTTCAGGCCATGAGATCACTTACCATTAGTGCTGCAACTCCAGCAAAGTTTGATGACGGGCGGGTTCAATCATCCTTTTCGATATATACCACTGACTTGTCTGTGAAGATTTTCCGATGGTGTTGGATCAGTTGGCTCTAGCGAATTTATCGCGATCCCAGAACAACCAAGAATGGATGGCTCATTTTCTGCAGAAGAGGATCGAGTTACTTCAAGATCGAGCTGCGAACCCACGGTTCGGCATAAAGTGGATGACGGACATACGAACAACACGTGCCATCAGTTCGCGGGAGGTTGTAATGTCCTTGTCAAGGATATTGCGTTCAAAACGTGACCTCTCGCATTCTTTTCTGTCCAGTGGATGAATGACGTTTGACCCAGATGGTACACCCTCCTGAACTATTTCTACACCAACAAGGTGCATTTCTTACGTCTCAGCTCGGCGTTGCCCGCCGAGCACGATAAGTCCTCAACAAACTCTCGGGATGAGCCAAAGTGCTCTGCCAAGTCCATGTATCGTCTTGCCTGCAAGGTTGGTACACTTGGTCATGGTGGAGTTGAATGTTAATCGACACGCACAGGCTGGGCTAGATTACCTCCGTGACGAAGCACTGACCCATATCCGGAGCCAACTTACGGAACACAACATTCTGGAAGAGCTTTCGTGTAGCCTCGTTCAAAGGTGCCTCATCGTCGACTTCTTGTTCATGCCGTCGTTCGCTCACGAAGCTAAAGACATCCCCAACTACTACAGATGGAGCTTGATGTCTTGCATTCTCTCGCCGCGTCACCTTCAGTTATTGCCAATCTCCCTTCCCTCGCGCAGCGCATTGCTAATAAGGAGCTTCCTCATGGAGCTGACATCATTGTCGGAATTCATTCAAGGTTTTTGAAGCAACTTTATCCTTTCATGAATTTGACGCAGGCGGCCCCGCTGCCTAGTTCTTCTGGGTCACCGGAACTGATCAAATCTCCCGCCATCACCTCAGGAGAAAAGGGAAAGGGGGAAGCGAAAAAGATGGAAACTGGCCAGCAGGCACCACAAGCAAACCTCGGAGAATCGGTGCCATCTCCTACTACTTCTCCGGCGGGATGGGTTAAGCCTGAGGACAACGAAGAGTCGCCATTGCAGAGCGGGCGTGGTTCCTTTTCACCAGAATCCTCTAAGGCGGGTGAGCGTTGAGCGACGGTCAATCATTCGACTCACACTTTTCTAATAAATCCCTGTCTTAGGAGAAATTAGCAATGACTGCTTGTAATGACTGCTTGTGGTGATGTTTCGACTTTCGAGCCTAGTGTACTATGTTGTGGGTATTACAATCGTTTATGTTCATTCTCGGTCAAACGGAGTGGGCATGCAGCGTAATTCTCCCCAGTCAGATGGAGTGACTGACGAGTCTGTGGGGCCGCTTGCACTTCAACAGGGCAAAGCACTTGAGAAATGTCTTATTTACACGTGCCACTTTAGATTCTCTTAGTACTGGGTGTTGTCCCAAAAACTTATCGGAATGGGACAGGTTCATCGCATTCAAGTTTACATTACAGACAGGCATTGTGTTGGATAAAGAAATTACACGAGAGACATTAGGAACTCTCCAGTTTGAGATAGGTCGGAACACGACTGTGGTGCAGAACAATGCGACGAACAGGCTCGCGCCATTGGACATGTGGCTCGTGGAAATAACATTGCTATTTCTTCATGCATGTCCCTCCCCATCTTCATCGTCGTCCTACTATATATCAGCTCATCTTCAAGGCATGCAGAGCTGAACAGACTCACCGAATCCGTTTCCTCTTCCGGGGTGTCCGGGCGCCATGGGTCCTCCCAATCGAAATACCATTTCGGTCGCATCGATTTATCCAATCCGAGCTCCTCTTGCACCATTTGGATGACATCTTCTTGGTCTTCGTCAATAAGCATCTTGTCGTCCATCGTGTAGTTGTCATAGAGTATAAGAATCAGGCCGCAATCGGCAGTAGGTTTGAACGGCCAGTAAAGCACGAGTTCGTATTCCACGCATTGTGACAAATGTTCCACTGCCTTTGCCATATCGGGAACGGGGGGGTCGGTGCAGATGAGGTTGTTCTTAAACGCGTACTTGTAGATGACAACGGCGTCAAGCGGGATCGCAAAGTGGACCAATATAGGTTTTTTGGACTCAGTGACGCGATACTCGTCCGGAAGCTGGGTCATGGGACAACGGGGAGCCCATAACCGGAGGAGTTCCTACACGAAGGACATGAGTTGCGATCTGTAAATAGGAGAGCACAGAACACACGGGTCTGATATATCGTTCGCGACACACATAGCCAGTTTTTGAACATTGGGTTTGAGTATAAGCGGACATTTTGTGGCAGTTCTAACGCTCAGTCTCTGATGCGGCAGACCAGTTCTGGCCTTTATATTTCTGAACGACGCGACCACGTGATCATGAACGTGACTGTCGATCTCCATGCCAAACTCGAAATGCAATTGGATAGACCACAGTGGACCACTCTGGTGGAGTCAAAGGTCCACCTATTCTACTTCTGTAAGATAAACAAGCCTTTGTGGCCACGACAATCCTGAATGCAGCTCAATAACCTGGACCCAAGTTGACTGACCCGAGTCACCACGGCACCATGACAGTGGTCCACACTAAGCCAGCAAGTACTTGAAGCCGCCGCAGGTGCGAATCGCGGGAATCGGGATCCTGACCAGTCCTGACGGTGGACCTCCAGTGGACCGCGCATATGAATGTTTCCATAATCGAGCTACAATGGCGATGCTCATTGCATATATATACGGCTGTCGGTGAGTCCACCTTTCAGACGCGTCGCACTCTCAGGCTTGTTAATGTGACGTGCTTTGTCTCCCAAACCTACTACTATGTCTTCATCAGATTCTCTGCAAGTGGTGAGCTCATATGCGTCATGGTCCATGGATACAGCGTTCAGAGTTACATCTCCTTATAGCTAGGATTCCACACCTTAGAGGAGTCATTCAGTCATCTCCATGCACTGTTGAGCTATGCGTCCGATAATGCTAGCAATGAAAGCTCAATATATGGAGCAGTGAGCTTCATCCTTGGCCTCTTTTGCACAAGCGCAACAGTTACCGCGGAGAAATTCAATAATATCTACCTGGGATCTTTCCCGCAAAAAGACCTCAAGAAGTCCACATCGGTTAGGAAGTTTCGAGCACCCGACTTTGCTGTACTTGTTGTCCAAGCTGGTTTTGGAAAACGATCCAGAGCCAGGAAGATCAAGGACATGAGCCCATTACTATGGGAGGTGAAAGCAAGCGACTCTTTGGACTCGTTTCCTTTGTGTGGAGAAAAAAGGTCCAAGCAGCCAGATATCTCCGAAGATTTCCTTCCCTTTTTTCCGCAGGTTGCGACTCAGGTTATATATGCCAAAGCGAAGTTTCAGCAGAACCAATCTACGTACTGCTAAGTGTTGATATATGGTTTCTTCTGCTTCACTTTCCAGACGACTCCCCTCTTGTTGCCTCGATGGGCCGAAGGGATAAATTCATGGATTATCATGGGTTTCACCGCTGTGTCGTTGTACCACCAGCTCCCATCGTCAATGGAGATTGCACAGAGTTTTCGCCCGAGTTCCTCTATGCGCTGGAGTTGTCATTCAAACACTTGCCCGACGTGACTGTAATATCACATCCGTCCTTTCATGCCCCAGAAGGAATAGAGGCACGAGTTTCTGCACAGGTGTGCAGCCTTTTTGTCTTCGTTCTGCATATGAGGTGACATCTATTGATAGTTGAAGGAACTGCGGCTTGAGGAAATGTTCAAGGAGCTTGCACAACAAGCGGAATTTGACAATAAGGTTGCGTTAGGCGAAGAATCGGACCAGCGGTCTGTGCCAGAAGAGACCGAAACCGAGTTCGAGGACCCAAAGTACCGCACCGGAGCCCCCACCAAGACGAGCCCCATCCAAACACGTTCAAAGACTCGTGCGACGGCCACCAAAGCTCCTACTCAGGTACAAACCCCTGAAGTAATAAATTTTCTCTTGTATCTTATAGAAAATGTTATCTGACATTGTGGTAGGCTACGAACCTGAATCTAGCCAGTTCGTCGCAAGCTAAGGAAGTTCTTGTTGTAAGCAACATCTACTACTGATATTCATTGAATACTCATTCTTACAAGAAAGTCAAGCCTGCAAGAAGCTCGCGTGATCGTCGCCCGGCAAAAAAGAAGACGATTGGAGTTGAGAAGGATTCCAGTGCTGTTGGACATGATTGACTCGACAGACTCGTTCTTTCTTGTTGTACAATAATCATTCTCATTGCTGTACCTAATAGTAAATATGTTCGCTGACGTTCTGGCTAGCATGAGTGCGAACTGTACTTCCCCCAGGTCAGCCTATTTGCTACGCCGAATTGGGGTATGGATGTACTATCAGCTTCAGCAACTTCAAGTTCCTGCATGAGGAAGTGAGTTGTAATCTATAAATAAGGAATGTAGAGCACAAACGGGTCTGATATGTCGTTCCCGACACATATAACCAGTTTTTGAACGTGTATTGGCGGACATTTTACGAGGGTCGCGGTGCAGTCTCTGATGCGAAGACGAAATCTGGCCTTTACATACTGAAGAGCGCGATCACGTGAAAATTGTCAATCATTCCACCATGACAGACACGACCATGACCGTGACCGTGGACCGTGGATTCTGGTGGAGTTGGAAGTTCACCTATTCCGCAACCCTAACTTCCTGCTTCTTGATATGTTTGGAAATTTTCTGGGTCTGCGCTGCGCTGATCGGTGCGTGTTAGTCGTCGACTGCGCTGAAGAACCCACATGATTACGACCTAGATCCGTGCGAGCGCGTGAACATGGCACTCTGGTTCCCCAGCGTTTGTTTGTGCATGGTTGACCTTTCCCTTTCAAGTTTGACTCAACATGAGACAGGGTGGATTTTATGTAAAAGCGTCTGGCAAAACGCTGGTACTTCGTTGGCGTGCCCATCACCATTCCCACCACTCCTTCCCTATGTCATTCACAAAAACAAGAGCGCAGCGAAGGATTTTTAAGAAGTCTTGCTTGGAGAAGAGCTCGAAGTATCTTCGAGATCGTATGTTGTTTACACACGAAAGAATAATGGTCTTATTCCAAAGAGTCTAGGGTTGGGCTCGGACATCGGCCCTGCTGATCCGTCGTTGAGCGACTTCACGGATGCCAACGATGTTCCAAATCGCATCCAGATAGACGGTTATGGCTACAAAACTGACAGCGATCTCGACGACGACGACGATGAACCATGCATCTATCCCATCTATCCCGAAAACATCAAGGATAAGAAGGGTGATTCTACGACAATATCAACCTCTCTGCGGATCAGCGTCGTAACCCAACTAAGGGACAATGACGAGTATTGAAGGTGCACCCTCGTCTTGTCAATTTGCAGTAGATTGTCTGAGGACGGTTCGGAGTCTGTGGGCTCTGACATGTTCGTGATGAGCCGCGGGTGGAAGAATCATTTTGCACCTTGAACATGGGTGAGACCTTATTGGTAACTAAAGTTGAGACTGCAGTTCAGGATCACGCCGGTAGCAATACTTCGGGTGCACAGACTGCCGTGGACTTGCAGTCCTTGGGAAGTCCGAGTCGCCACGTGCTCGTCAAAGATACACCCTTCAAGACGTGGGCTCTTCATACAGCCTTACGTCCGATAGGTTGACCTCCAGCGTTTAGATGGTATGGCCCCCTGAACTACCCATCTCTACACAGACGAGGTCGACCTCTTACCCCCTCAGTTCTACCTCACCTGGAAAGCAATGGACTCTCAGGATAAACCAAGGTATTCTGCCAAGTCTATGTACTGTCTCGCTTGTAACGTGCTTCCGCTCCACTGGCATGGGATCAAAGCTGCAAGCTAAGAAAGGTG
>JBBPOC010000638.1:0-14982 GCA_038091235.1 Tylopilus rubrobrunneus | reverse complement strand
GCATGCCTCGGCCGTCACTGAAATTGGGTCGCTGATAGACGTTTTAGGAAGTCCCCTTGCGACACCTTGGTGGGCTGAGGCGAACATCATGGTTGGCTTCGTGCTCGTCATCTGTGCGCCTTTTTTCTTGTTATGTCGTGGCGGTTGCTCGTCGTGTACAGGGTTCCTGACGCCCGTCCTCTACTACACCAATACGTGGTACAGCGCGTATCTGCCGTACGTATGATATATTTTCGTATGCCGTGCTGACGGACCCGCAGATAGGATCTCGTCGCGCACGTCGCGCGATAACACTGGGAAGAGATACAATGTTAGGCGGATTATCGATTCGGACGCGTCGTTCAACCCGACCGCGTACGAACACTACAGCCCACTTTTCCTTTCGTGCGTCGTACAATAGTTTGCTCTGACGCGGATACTCATGACGCCGTTGGATGACCTTTGCTATATCTTATAGACTGTCGTTCGCACAGATCTGGGCACAGAACAGGCGTTCTATGCGCGACATTCACGCGCATTTGATGGCCAACTGTTCGCAACTCCCAGAGTGGTGGTATGCCATCATTTTCTCTACGTGGACATGTCGGTCGGGTCGCTGGACGCGTTTGGCTCATGTGTTGACAGTGACGATGTTCGCGATCGCGATCGTCTTGATCATGTCAAGTATACCAAGTTCCTGGTCTGGGTGTTCTACATTTCGTTGGTGATTTGTGCGTTGTCTCGTTCAGACTGGTTAGAGTTGCTGCTGACGGCGATGTCGCACAGCTTTCTTCTACGTCGTACCCATCGGAATGATTCAAGCTATTACGAATCAGCAAGTCGGTTTCAAGTGCGTTTGTTCACGCTGCCGTCCGTCGCTGTCGTCTGATGGGTCGTAATGTGATTTCTGAACTAATCGTCGGATACGCGCTTCCTGGCCGGCCAATTGCTATAATGATGTTTAAAACATGGATATACATTACGGTGTCGCAAGGTACGTGTCGTCGACGATGTACCGATGTTGTTACTGATTAGCACTCATCTGTCTGATTTCAAACTCGGTCACTGCATGAAGGCGCCTCTTCGCCCGATGTTTTGGTGTATGCCCCCCCGGTTCTTTTATTAGATCAGATTCCTGACTCTCGCCCAAGGCCAGGTCATCGCTATCCTCGTCGCCGGGACAGCCCATCTCGGTGTAGAAGCCTGGATGTTTTCGAACATCCATAACATCTGCACTCCGGCACAAAAGGACGGATTCACCCTCCCGAGCACAGAGGTGTTTGGTACCGCCAGCATCGTCTGGGGTGTCGTTGGCCCCGCGAGGATGTTTTCAGCCGGCGGCATCTACAGTTGGCGTCATGGTGTCTCTATGTTATCGCGACACGCATGCGTCTGGACGTTTTGTCACACGATCGCTGCAGACGCGTTCGTAGCACCTGTCCGCTGTACAGGAGGCAATTGGGTACGCATGTATATCTCTGGGTATGCGCGGGCCCTGAGAGCGTGACGGCGCAGGCATCCACAGCGTCATAGTTCCATCTCGCGCCATGCCTGACGGAACGGTGCCGGACATGGCCGCACAAGAGGAGCTGCGCTTACCGCGTCTCCAAGAACGAAGTTCCGGTGCAGCACAGTGAACAGGTTACGCCGCTCGAAAGGTGGGGGATGGAGAGCCTTCTGTGTGCGTGTGGTACTGGGGCGGGTATTGAGATCTTGCCCAAGGCATTCGAGCGGGTCGCACCGCACCTCACGCGAGCAGCGATTAGTCCCTTGTTCCCCGGTGCCCTACCTAAAGGAGGTGAACGTACCTGTGACGCCGGACGACTCGTTCGGGGACAGGGAGCTCCCTACGCACCTGACTCAGAACGATGTAGGTGGCCGAGCGGACTCTGCAGCCGGGGCGAGCTAGCGTAGGCGCGTCGATGACCGTGTCAGCAACTACCATTCCACAGCCCTCCGGGCACACCTGGGCCCGCAAGCCTCAACGCTGGTATCGTGGGAAATGTTGCGGCACACTTTGTTGTAATTTGGTACTACAGTTCACTCAAAGGTACTACGTGCGAATAATGATGATGTTCACCCCCAAGGTCTCCCTACAGACCATGACTCCTGTAAATCACGTTTGAGCTACTCCCTCGGAAGGTCGTTGTCTAACTTGAAGCTTGTGAGCAATGGGGCAAAGATCATCATTCGTAAAAAACTGGAATTGCTCAACCAGTTCGCTTATCCGAGGCGCAAACACAACAAGCAAACGTCCAGCAGGGAGAATAGAGCGAGGATCAAGTTCGCCATAGCGCAAATGAACAAACTCAGATTCACAATGCAAGTAACTGTAGCTAACGCATGTCTCCATTAGCCACTGGCAGTCTCTGAATGACACTCCAGCAGGATGAGACGCTGCGGCAAACAGGGCTTAGATATATCCAATCACATTGCAAAAACTCTGGGCACATATCGACACACTTACAGCATCTGTGCATGCGTCGGACCATGTCCCATAACGCATCAGTGTCATTCGCAATATCCAGCCCGGGTCACTATGAGGCAAGCCTAGTTCGTCACTCCAGCTATGACTGTTCGTGTATAGCATCCCCTCTTATATTGGTTCGTGGTCATGATCATGAATAGAAGCGGATACGAGCTTCTGCCAAGATGGTCAAAGAGCATGAGAAGCGCCCGGGATGAAGGTGATTACCAAGCATGACAAAGAACGGGAAGTTCCCGTGTCGGAAAGTCGGCATTACTCCTTATGGTGCGAGATTGAGCCCTGACAATTTTGAAAGACAGACCTGGACCTTTCGGGTCCAGGAATATCGGGCATTACCTTGCTTCCTAGCAACTTCAAGGAAGGTGTTCATGTCAAGCTTAACATACAACTACATAAATGGAACTCTGATAAGCAATAATTGGAATTCGAGTCTCACGCGCACGTCTCATCGACGTCTTCGCTCGCAACGGCAACGTTTTCTTCGCGTTTCGTATTTGGCGTGTCTTGCTCACGTACCTTACCACGGGTCCTCCTCTGTTCGCTTATATAATCCCTCCCAACAAGGTTCTGTGTCGACAACGCCGACCCTAGTCAACAGAGCTAGCTCAAGTTTGACTGCGCAACAACAGCAGGCCGCCGGCATGACACACGGGTTGGAATCCTTCACTCCCTGCATCCTTACCTTGCATGTACCAGCCTGCTTGCATCCCTCTTTTATCCGAGTCAAACACTTCGACAATCTCACCCCACATCTCGCTCCCCGCAACGAGTAGTGTTTTTGCGACAGCGATTCGACGGGGCGTATGGATCTATGTAACCCCCGTGCACGCGATTAATCACATGCGCCGTCGCGCTCGCTGCGTCCGTTGACAGCTTCGACTATATCGATGGCCCATTGCACCGTTTCCGTTCGTCACCGTGGCATATCCAGCGTCATGTTCGAGTCCGCGGACGTTGGTCGTTGTCTCCATCGTCGAGATCGACTATCACGTTTCGAGCACTGCCACTGGCAGTGGCATGTGGTGGGACGGGTATTAAAACCACGAGGCCTCCGCTCGGCTCTTGTCGCGACTGCAGAGGCGGTGCCTGATCGGGAAGGGTCGCTGCTTCCCCTCGATTTTTCTCCTTCGCCGTGTGGCCGAGGCATGTGACCCCTGTCCTCGGGCCGTTGGTTGTTGCTGTCTCATGAGACGAGACAGACTTGCTGCGGTGAACGCGCAATAAAGTGCAACAGATGGGCATGGACTGCGAGGGTTATGTCGCCCTCGACGCGCGATGTCCACATTCAATGGTCTGGCGCAGCGCAGTGGGATCACTTGGACGTGAAGGTGGGAGCTCTTATGCTTTTCTGTAATATCTGACCTGACGTGATATACGACAGTCCACCTCATAGGATCCCTTCCATCCACGGCAATCGATGGAAAGGTAACCATTCCGGCTACGAAGCACCCGAAACCTTCTTTGGCCACGCGACAAAGGCGGGTGGAGCGTGAAACGGCCCACAGTCGCAAAGGCCCAAGCCCGTTCATTGTGGTCCACATTGCGTCGCGCGACTGATGCTACTCGGTGGTGCCACCCAATGTGGCCAGTATAAAACTCTGGCCCCTTTACCTCCGCGCCATCTTTCATAACTCGTCGCTGACCACCTCTCATCTGTACAACACCATTTTCTTGTTTCCCTCATCCACGATTAAACGAGCACACCATTCTTCCACGTGTCTCGCGATTCTGGGCTTCACGAACGAAATCAACATGCAACAATCCACTGCTACCGCAACATTCACTTACTGCCGACACGCCCATGGGTCTGGCTACAACCATCTTCGCAGCCACGCACCCTCCTCCGCTCGCACTCACGTATGCTCTCCTTCGTTCCATATTGTTGACCAACCCACCCAGGTATATTGTGCTTCTTCCAATCCTGCTTGTTAAAGCTAACATGTTCGATGTCCTCCCAAGCCAAACGAGGATTTCTACCTCGACACGTTCTTCAACTCTTTATGCCCGGTCCACGCGCCTTTTCGTTCGCCAAGGATGGGACGATCGTGCGTCCAGATATGTTCAGCACGGAACCCTGTCCCGAGCACTGGATGAGTACCGTGTCTTCTCTATTATTCTCCCCACCTTCCATGCCCTCGACGTCGCCTCGCGCCCACCCTTCCTCCAAAACTTCATGCAGGGAAGACAAGCCGTGGAAGAATGTCGCGATCACCGAGCAAGATGACGCAGAGTTTGCAGAAATGCAGGCACAAGCGGAGGCGAGGGCGCGCGCGGAGGCCAAAGGCTAAACTAGTTGGGCTCGTCTATACGTGGCCGCCTTCGCCCCCTCCTGCGCCGTGTCCAGAATGTGAGGTCTTGCTGGGGCCTCGACCAAAGGTGGTGTTGGGGACCGGGGGAGCGCCGACCCCTCGGGAGGGGGTGAGAGCTGTCACGCGAACGAGTACGCCAGAGGGTTCTGTTCTGGCATTGTCATATGGGAGCTCGGGTGAGTCTGAGTCTGAAGTGGAGGTGTTTAGGTGGTGGCCGGGAGACGCGCGTTGAGTCTGGGAGGGTGGCGCGGAAGACAGCGGCGGCGAGGCCACGTGCGCTTGCGGGCACGGAGGGAGCTTTACGAGATGAGTTGATGGCCGTGTTACGAGCCGGAGGTCGGCAAGGTTAATGATGTGAGTTGGTTCTGTTCGACGTTGTGATCATCTCTGACTCATGCCGGAATAGTTTTGGAACCCATTTATATCCGAGGTGTGGGTCGACGATGAGCTCACCGTGACGGCCAACTTGAAGGCGTTACTGAGCATGCCTGACATGTAATCACAAGGGAGATCGGTATATAGGACTGATTGAGCTAGAACAAGGACCCGGCTTGCTCGCGCGATCGAAACTCACACCCTGTGGCCTTAGACATGTATCTACAGTATACTCTGTCCATCGCGTTTGTAGTGTCCCTGTTATTTCAATAATTATGGCAAGTTCTGCTGACATAAGACTAGCGGGAATCGCCAAGCATGGTGGCTGTGCAATCATCTGCTGGCCGTGATTCTGAAGGCCAACTTTCAGGCAAGTATTCAATGTCAATCAGCGGACGAGCAACTCACAATGGACTAGCCTGAAAACATCTGCGGAACAGTTTAGAGACAAGGAAACGTTCTCTTCACTCCGGATGGCAACAGCCCTCTGACCCCCGTCGGAAACTGTGCTAGTAGCAGTCTTTGATCTCGTCAAGTTCGTCCTGTTGTTCGTTTTTTCAAGGCGTTTTCGTAATTCACCCCTTTTGCATTCTCAGCAACAAGTCCAGGATGCTCCCATTCGAGAACAGGAAAAACATTGCCATTACTGCGTTCTCTCCGGATGCCCGTTTACTGCTATCCTTCGACGACGATGGGCGTGCGGTGCTCGTCCATTTTCAACGCGGTGTCGTGTTGCATTGTGTTCATTTCAAGAAACCCCTGAACAACATGCAGTTTTCACCGGATGGAAAGTCAGTTGGGTCGCCTCACACTCTGATGTTTCATTTGACGTTCACACCCTGCATGGGTGCGTTCGATCTGTTCGATCTCACCGTCGACCTTGCCCCGCAGAGCGCCCTCGAGGTGCTCGCGGAACGCATGTACCTTAAAGCGCCCGTGCTCGTGTTCAGGTTGAACGAGGAGCCGCTCATACAGCGCGTGTACGAGAGCGTACCGCGGAGCTACGTGAAGTTGGTGGCGCGGCAGATACCTGTGGTATACGTTCCGGCGTTGTTGCAGTTCATCGCGGAGCATCCCGAGCGAGGACCGCACGTTGAATTCGATTTGGTGTGGATTCAGGCTGTATTGATGGCGCATGGGCGGTATTTGCGAGATAGGAACGTAGAGATGGCGCCGGTGTTGAGAGTGGCACAGAAGGCATTGGAAGATGTGCAGGTAACGATATCCAACTTGTGAGCGTTTACTTGGCTAGCATGGATTCGTTGCATCCTTATGGTTGAACAATAGGTGCGACGAGAACACCTCGACTCTCAAGTACATGATAGATCAGTCCAAGGCAAGGGATGTCCAGGGAGCTCAGGATGTATGAGGCATTGGAATTCACGAAGCTACGTATCCCCGAAATATTGGCATTGCTATTGTACAGATGAAACGACTCGGAAAAGTATCAATACATCAGCACAATCCTGCGACATTTGCAACGCCAGTTTTTCCGTCGTCTGTTTTGTTCAGGCTCAATCAAGTCTGTCCGGGCCATTTCCATCAACACCCGACGGCAACGATGACGCGCACTGCACACAGACCCCTCTGCAGCCTTCCCTACGCAACGAGGATGAGGACCACGACGAGCATCAAGGATGAGAAGGCAAGCAGCGGTCACGACCTGACACACGAGGATTCGGACGAGGACACGCACGACGCAAACATCATCGCCGGCACCGGCCCCTTTCAACTACGAATGAAGACAAGGGGAAGGATACCGCGACGATAACGACGACGCAATCGGCGCGTGGCATGCACCCTATGCTGTCACTACAGCCTTCCCCCTCATTTTGCAGCGGAGACGACAGCGGAGACAATAGCGACGTTAGCGCATGTCACGTCGTTCTGTCACCATCACTCTCTGAATCTGTCGTGACCGCCACCATCGTTGACCATTCGCCATGCAACAAGGACGACGATGCGACGGCGACTCTGGCACGCGCCTGCCACCGCCCATAATTTGCCGCGCAGCGAGAGTCGCGGCGACGACTACACGGCGACGACAACGAAGCGTGCCATGCACGCTACACCACCATCACTTCCCCTTTGCGACGCATTGAGGACGGCGTCGGCGGTAGTGGTGCATGCGATGCGCCCCATGAACGATGACGCAATGTCACCAATGACCCAACGCCGTCGACGACAAAATGATGACGGTGACGAGTGCAGCGTGTCACGCGCCCCTAGCATCCACCGCGAGGCCGGTGACGCACAGCGAAGAGGAGGACTAGATGGCTCAACGACCCAACGACGACTCGGCGCCTTCAACGACACCACGGCACCAGTAGGTGCGATCGCACCCCCGACACGGTGGGAAGGAGACGTGACAAGGACGGTGCAATGACACGACAAGGACGCAGATGCGATGTTGTCAACGACATCAGAGCGACAACGTGCGTGCCTCCTACACGCGACGCCAACGACGACTGATGACTGGATGATACCTCTCTCCCAGGTGTGTATGCTGCAAATTAAACTGTTGGACAACACCCCAGACCGGAACGGATGCCAAGTGCTAGTAGATGGACTTCAAGTTTGTCTCAGTGTTAGACTTCTTCAGCCTGATCTGACAACCGTAGACAGCCATACACAACATTTTGTACTTGGATGCTGACGGGGCGAAGCCAGGCTTGCCTTGTAAGTAGATTAGCCATTCTACGCACAACATTATCATTTTGCACGATGGACGGTATACTTCCGTCTGTATGTATTGCAATGATCTGATCCCGAACATAAGTTGATTGCTCAGGAACACGACCGCGGCAGTTCAAACTCGGAGATCGCCATACGGTGGGCCGCTGTCGGAGTCGGTGCTGTCTCTTCCAACTGCAACTCTAACGCGTCGGTGCACAACCTGTCCAAATACTCTATCACGCCTCCGCTCATGGGGCCGACTCGACAGCCCACCACCATACAATATCATTTCCAGCGAAGTCACCGGCATCGTGGCACCCTCAGACTGCCCTCAGATACACACATAATTACTAGTACCATCTCACCCGCGACCACGACGGTACGCGCCTGATTAAAAAGGTGACGATCACCTTGTCATGTCGCGTCTGCTTGTATCATCACTTATTGCGTTCGAAATAGCGCGACTTGCGGAATCAGCGGGAGATACCTCGATGGCTTAGGCAGGAAACCTGGAGTCCAGCTCCGAGAAACGGGTGGCGCTCGAATTTCTCTGGTCCAACTCGATTTGGCTGTAGCTAACCAGCAGGCGGGCGAATGCTCTGAGGTCTCTGGTGAAATCCGCCCAGCGCAATCAGGTTGCGATAGTCTCGACTCGGGCCATGTCCGAGTGGGTTGCATACTGTCACTCCACCGCGACAGGTGGTACCAGAGCACTGGCGCACAACGGTGTATCCTGCATGCAGTGCGGGGTGGGGATTAGGAAGTCTCGAGAGGTCGTATCGGGTGAAGACATGTGCAAGTGCGTACTCTGTCACTTCGAGTTGTGCTCAGAGGCTGGTGCTGACATTAGCCAACGCGCTCATCGTCTCTGCTAGATTCACTTCGCAAAACAGTGTTCACCAGGCGCACTAGTCTCGTCTCGAATCAACCAATGTCGACGACCCAACCGACCACTCCAGCGGAGCATTGCCAGCTGGAATTGTCATGGGTGAGTTTCCTGTGGGATAAAAAGTCGCACTAACTGGTCTGGGCAATCAGCGAACGCGGCATTATTGATGCTAGTTACCGGCATTTCCTTGAATATTGCGAGCGCTCAACTAGCAGCACTTTGTATTCGGGCTGGTCGACGACGTCAGACTACTTGGGCATATAAAACCTGTCAGTCATGGTGATATTCTCTTCGTCACTTTCTATACCTCCTCAACTCCCTCACGATCGCGTCAGCCTCACCCGGCGAGAGGGATATTCATCTATCGCAATATTTCAGATCTCGACAGTCTTTTGAGTTATTCCCAAGGACCTCATGTCCAAGGAGGCCGCGTGGGTGATGATTGGGCAATACTCTAGGCGTTATTGACCGGTTTGACAGGCGGTAGTGGTAGGCGGGGGCTTACTTGACCTGAAAGCTGCGAAAGCTGTCTTCAATTTGTAAGTTCGTCAATGAAACTGTTTCATTTGCTGAGATTCATATTCTAGGGAAACCGTAGGGAAAGTTTTCCATTACTAATCGCCAAGCCATCCATTATTTCGCCAACTGGATAATTCAGGCGGTGAGATTGTTTACGTCGTATCGAGGCGATGGGAGTGGACGTTCTCACGAAGACGTCTGCAGGATAAATGGATGCGATTGGAATCACACCGAGTCCTCGCGATGAGTTGGCGAAAGAGGCCGGGCTCAAGTGCAAGGACGAAGGGGGGTCATTGTTGACGATTGCCTGAAAACAAGTGCCTGGAGGTGGGTGGGCACGGCGGGCCGGGGACCAGAGTATCGGAAGAGGGTTCAAAACAACACAGAAAAGGGTGAAGGTCCAGTGGCCTGATCAACTTTTTCCTAAAGGTTCGTTTACGGGCTGACAAAGAACACTTGACCCAATCTAGTTGCTTTTAGCCCAGTTTGTCGTTTCTTGTGCTTGGAAATGTGGAAATGTTCGTGTTTGCATATAGTGAACTTCTACCGGTCGTGTAAAAGTAGTTGGATGAACCGACAGTGAAGATTAAAGTCATTTCCCACTCGGAACCTTGTGAGATCCGGATCCAGGCTTGGAACAATTGCCAAAGGCACTGCCTATCTCTGCCAATGGGACGGCACATCCATCTCAGGAACAAATCGCAGCCACCAATCAATCACAAGCATGTCTTTCTCAAACCCACAGCAGTGCGCGCCCACACCGCTACAGCCTGCGAGGGCCTCCCCAGTTAGAGCTCGACGTTCAATCGACATGGTCCAGAACATGTTGGCACATTTGGCAACTACGTCGCTGCCTATGCCATCGGCGAGTGTGCCAGCTGGCGTAAAAACACTTTCGGTCTCATTGGGCCTGGAGGTGCGTATCTCATAGTTATTGCAGAGCAACGCCATGCTCAGAAACTGCAGTTGAAATGGCCGACATCCTTAGTTTCAACCTCACACAAGTGGAGACTGAGATTGGTGGCTTCAGGCCGAGGCAGATGGTGGGTCATTCGTCGAGTCATTGCACGCGGAGTGCTCATTTGATGAAACGCACTATCAGAATATGCCCGACTTGTCCACGAAGCTAAAACTCATGCGTGTTGACGTACGTTTCATGCTGTCATTCCATCAATTCACTTTATCCGATTGAACCTCCAGGTCGCTTCCTTTGGCGACTACTTCGCAGACAAGCGGACCGATCGAGGACTGGCCATACCGCGCGTGAGAAAGGTGAAGGCAGAGGAAGTACACCCAACTACGAACCCACCGAGAAACCGGCCCGCGAGATCAAACCTGACACCGATCCAGGGACTCAGGCGCACTCGAGGAAAAAGGCAATGACGTCTGAAATAGAATGTCTGACATACAGGGATCCTTCGCTTTCGTATACAGGAAGTAAGCCCTTGCCGCAGAGTCTCGATTCGTTTCATGTATGTGGTGACATCCAGATACAGTTTCAGCGCGGATGGCAAGTATCTTTTTGGAGGAATGATGGTAGGATACTTCCGACTATGTCAAATTCGTCGGCTTGGTGAAGAAAATATGGTTGAATGTTTGCGTTCTTCCTTCTCAACCACACCAGAAAGCTCTCGAAGTACCGCCATCTCAGCTCATCGTTGGGTCTGGCAGCAAAGGCGAAGAAGATGGTGCAGACCTCGATGACGATACTCAAGTTTGCAGCTGCTATGTGGGTCAAACGCTGATTAATGGAGGTACATGGTGGCTCATTTCTTCACAGAACGTGACAAAGGGTGATATCGTAGCATGTGTCAAGCCTGGTACAGTCGAGATGGGCGGCCTGAAATCAAAGACAAAGGCTGGAGCTGGTTGCATGCCCCTCGTTACCAATATCTTCGAAGTCTGTGGTTTGTGGTCCGTATGCGATGAGAACACAACTGCATCCCTTCTGGTGCAATGAAGAACGCTGGTTATGCGATATCCAACAACCTTTGCACACACATTGCCACGACCCTGTCGACGATGGTAGCCGCTGCACTTGCTTCTTTAACGCATCGCTCTCCCAGTGTCAGCCGGAGTCAAGAAGAGCTGTAAAGCGCAGGTTGATTGATCTTACTGCTGCAAATCATAGTCGAATACATACTCGACCAAGTGTGAGTCGAGATGCAATTGTATATTAGACTCTCCCCTAACTGGCGTTTCTACAGAAAAAGGCCAAATATGAAGACCCATCAGTGCCATGCTTTTCTTCGCCCGCGCCAGCCATGGCTTACCTATCTGCTGTTTGCATGGCATATCCATAGCCTCCACAGAGACACCTGTTCAACAACGAAGACTACGCCATTGGAATGATGAAGAAGCGTTCTGAATTCACCCATATAGACCTACCGGTTCCTTGCGACCAACGTTGGTCCCATTCCTTCCTTTCCACAGCAATACTCTGGTACGGCGTTCAAAGAATATTTGGAGCGCCCCAGAGGAGGAGCTCACAGATGCACTGCAATACACCTTCAACGTCGTATACCCCGGCATCGGTTACAGGGTCACTCCCGCAGGTTCTGTTTTCGAATTAGTAGGTCATGCCATTTCTTCAATTCTGCTCAGCTGACTGGGCAGACCCTGCGACGTATCAATGAGTGGCGGAGTAGCTTTGGTTCGTCTGCATTAGTGATGATGTTGCACTTTTTCTCCACGCTCGACAACAACGACATCCAGGCTGCCGCCGAGTTAGTGTCAACCGACCTTCGCTTCCTTCAGGAAGACCCGGATGCGGCAGAGCCTACAGACACATTTCGATGGTATTTCTTATTTGTGGACGTACCAGGTTGGGACACGCGGGCCATGGCTGCTGGTGGTGTGGCGAGGGCGTTATTGCCCTTGCTTCGGTGGCAGTGCGTCAATCCCTTTTTTCCCCTTGTGTTTCAACAATGCTAATTCATATCTAACCAACAGTTGGAACGTGCCTTGCGGTTTATCTGCGATGGCACCCTCGATGTCGACCAAATCCTTGGAGAAGTCCCATGTTACGCAGACACCCACAACAATAGGGTCGAGCACGCATTCAAAAACGATGCCCAATATGTTCACCGCGCGTGACGCGCCAGCTGCCTTGCGGTTCTCGTTGGCCAATCGGAGTAGTCCTACGGCAGTATACCGGGAATCCGCTCGAAAACGCGGTGCAATGTTTGTCAGCGAGACATCTGCGGGCGCGCGTGCGAGGCGACGTAGGATGACCGGTGACGCCAACGTCGAGTTGGGTGCAAATGGGAGCGTATCGGGGGTGCCTGATTCATATGGTCGCAGTACGGCCCGGCGTTTGAATCTGCTGTGCTGAGCACTGATCACTTTGGTATCCACCCCTTGCTGGACTATCATACAGTTTTATTTCGTGAGCTCCTCCATTGCTTCCTGCATCTGCTGGTCGAGACTGTCAACGAAGCAAATGAATAGTAATCACAGAATGATGTTGTTATTCCTGCTCACTCAAGCAGGAAAACAAAGTCTAAGAGCGTTCGTGAAAGAGGCACACGAGCAGTGTCGCGCTGCCAGTGTATTATGTTACTTGTAAACCCACTGCAAGAGCCTTCCAAATTACGAGCGAGGCGTCGCATCCGTGGCAAGTCCGCTTCCTCGCCGTGAGCTCACGCGTTTGACCACACATTGTATGTAGAAACAAACGAGTCACCCCGGGCCCATCGTAGGACCCCATGTCACAATCCAGTTTTTTGGCGAGTGCGAGTGCAGGCGCGCCTGAACTCCGTTGTGGACGATCGAGCCGAACTTGGATTTGCCGTGCCGCTCGTCTGTCTGGCCACTGCTGGCGGAGGGATAACAGTGACATTCAAATGACAACAAATAACAACGTCAAATTCCGCCAAACGTGAATTTAGGTTCGGTGTGCCCCCACTGCCAGCAGTATCACAAAACTTACGACTTGAAAGAACCCATTTACATTCCGAAGACCACATTTACCGTGATGCTACTGCCACCAAGATTATATGAGTCACTGCCCTGAATGACAGCTCTAGGCGTCGAACGTTCATGCCACAAGTCGCCTCATTGTTCATATAACCACCTACACTCAAAGAGCAACCAGCGACTGACCCATGTCAACGAGATGAGTCCAGATTCGTTAGGTAGGCTGAACAGCATGGGACTAGTAATTGTATAGCTCATTCTCCGCGCGTAACTTGAAGCCTATTTATGAGCTTGTTCTCAGGTCTAGTCTTCCTGGGCGGAAGCCTTGCTTTGCCTCATCCCAGAGTTTCATCCCACAAAGTAGTCTCTCTTTCTGTCAGAAGCACATCAGTTGAATAACACTTCTGCTAGTTGAACAGTTGCACGAGAACTAGTTGCGGACTTCAAGGAACCAAATGCGACCACAGTGGATGTTAACGGGGCGATCGAACTTGACCACCAGGAGCTGGAACTTTGCCCTCTCGCCACCTTCTTCGGTCCAGCTCTGCAAATTTGCTTGCAGACATCTGCCTACTCGCTATGACCAGTTCGGAGAGGTGGCAGGCCTTAGCGAGACTATTGTACTCGCCCGAGAGGCATTGCGACTTTGGCCGCGAAAGCACCCGAATCGGCCTAACAGTTTGTTATTTTTGGCACTCTATTCAACCACACGGTGCACGAAGCTGGGATGAAAGGAAGACGTAGACGAGGTCATCAGCCTCGACCGATCAGCAGTATTACGTGCCCCACCTGGCAGGAATGCTTGGACGACCACGCAGGTGCTCTCTTTACTCGCTACCAGGAGCTTTGGGAGGATGGAGGACCTTGATCAATTAATCGTCCTCACCCAAGAAGCCTTGGAACTCGGCCCTTAGAATCCCCTCTCAGCGGTCGACCTTTCCCTGTATCTCTCCCTTCGGTATACGGAACTCGGACAGATTACGGGTCTTGGCATGGCCATCTCTCTGCAGAGAGCACTATTGCTCTGCCACCTGGCCATGTCGATCGACCCCTATATCTGGACCACTTTGGCGATCGTCTTAGCCTTCGATACAAGCAGCTTGGTGCAAGAGAGGACCTGGACGAGGCCATTGGCCTTGCCCGAGCCACGCTGGGTCTTTTTTGGACAGGTCTCACGAGTCAGTTTAATAACCTTGCAAGCCATCTGTTCAGACGATGTGAGCATTTCGGGGTGGTAGAGGACCTCGATGAGGCCATCCAAGTTGTCCTTGACGAAGAAGCCGTTGTACTTTGCCCACCTGGACATCCAGGCCGGACAATATCCCTGGCGAGTCTTGCGAATCGTCTCTACGCCCGCTACACCCGGTAGAAGACCTTAATAACGCCGTCTCCCTTCATCGAGAAGGACTTGCGCTCCAGCCACCTGAACACCCGGCGCAGAGTGCAACTATGGATGACCTTGCACCTTGACTCACCGCTCGCTTCATACAGCTTGGTGCCGTAGAGGACCTTGAGGGGTCCATTCTCCTTTGAAAGGATGCGCCGGAACTCTGTCCATCCAGGCATCCTGAGTGGGGCGCCACAATGCACAACCTAGCTTTGCATCTATTTCTTCGTTCTGAAAAGTTCGGCAAAATCGCGGACATCGATCAAGGCATTATACGAAGCGGGGAAGCTGTGGCGCTTTTGTCCCTGGAGCACCCAGATCGCGCAGCGGTGGTCGACGCTCTCGCAGCTCACCTTGTCAAGGGATATGAACGATCTGGGACAATGGGGGACCTCAGCGAGGCAGTCGCCATTTCTCGAGACGCAGTCGTGCTTTGTCCAGA
>JBBPOC010000637.1:0-14984 GCA_038091235.1 Tylopilus rubrobrunneus | reverse complement strand
CGGTAGCGTGCTTTTTTGCTTGCAATATCATGTCGTAGGCGATGGAGCGATTCACCACCTCACGCAATCGCAGTTTCTGGATGTAGTCAGAGTCAATTGCGGGTAGTAGAGGTCTGTCTTCAAGATCTGAAGCTGCTGTTGCGAAAGTGGAGAGTAATCTGCGCTGTGATACCGGCCTGACTGGGGGACGACGCGGGCACTTGAAGGGACTCTCGTTCAGGCCCGCAGTGAGGGTAATACGTGGTCGATGCTGGGAGTAGATGAATCGGACAACGGGATGTGTCTGCTTCGCTCGTGCAAGTAAGTGGCCCCTATTGAGCGTGAACATGATGGTTTGGGTAGAATCGTCATAGCATTAGTAGCAAGGGGCCCGGGTGCCAGGATTGGAAGTTGAGCAGTCCGCTTCCGCGCACCACGATGCGGTTCACAAAACCGACATAGAGGTAATTGATCGCTCGTACCATTCAGACATCCACGACGCTGACTACTCTACCAGATAGCGACCCCCACGTAAATTCCCTGGATTATAGATCAACACATAGTTCAAAGAGTCGAGATTACCTAATCGTACTCACCGTAGTTACGCGTGTCCTAAGTTAGTCTCAATTAGTGGCTTTCCGCCACGTCGCCCCTCGCTCGGACAGCGCCCATTCCAACAACCGTGACGAAACGGCTCTCTATATTCTCGATATGCATTCGCCCGGATGGATCACGCATAGCAACAGGCGGGCTCGACGCCAAAATGCGCATATGGAGCACCAAACCCATCCTCGACCCCGCTTCTGAGCGCTCAAATCGTCCACCGAAATCGCTCTGCACCCTCAGCATACATACAGGGCTCCGCTCACCGTCCGATGGGTGCGCTCTGGGAGATGGCTGGCGAGTGGGAGCGATGATGAAATTATCATGATATGGGAGCTCGATCCGTGGTGTTCTTGGTTATGGACTCGGGCGCAGGTCAGCACGGGACAAGGTGTTTGGTTCCAACGAGAATTGGAAGCCGATGAAACGATTACCAAGCCATGAGAGTGGCAAGTGAATTTCTTTGGTGATACATGTTCAGTACACATATAACGCTACGGACCTCGTGTCGGTGGGTATGGCTTGGGGTAGCCGAAGACCGCTAACTCATTTCTGTTGGGTTGGACTCAGAGGTCATCTTCTGGTGCGGGTATATTCTGGGTGAGCATCCCCACGTTCTTTCCAACACTCTCCGTTCCTTCTCAGCGTCTCGTTGCAGAACCGAAGCTCGACCAACATAACGGATTCGTCAAACGTCCTCTCTCACTGCTCCGACTCCACATATTTCTGCGGAACCCGGATGCACCTCTACCACCGGCCAAGCCGCGTGCGCTGGGCGCCGACCTACCGAGGGAGAGCGCCGCCTTTTGCGGATTACCCAAGGCGGGGAATGGCGCGAATGGTTACGCCGTACGCGTTTGATGCCGCTGATGTGTTGCAATCGCAACCGATATTGACGTTTGAGCGCGACGGGAGTGAAGACCTGCTGGAGGTGTGGAATTTGGAGGGAGACGGGCCGACGGAGGTGTTGTTCGCGAGCGGCAAGCAGGCGCAATGGTGGATTATGTGCGGTTGGGCTGATGGCATCGTCCTCGTTTTTTGCTGTCGTGATGCAAGACGGGTCGGTGAATGTTCACACACGGAAAGAGGTGAGCGATATCAACGAATCATATCGGATTGAGCTGATCTCAAATGCATTACCAAGGGTCATGCCCACAGTGGCCTGCCATTCGCCATCACACAAAGCTGAAAAACGGTATTGCTTCCGCTGACGGCATCGGGGAGGCTGAGTTGTATGTGAATCGATCAGCCCCATCGGACAGCTTCAGCCCGCTAGAAATGTCAAATCGCAGACGGCGTATTTTCCTCCGACCATCGTTGATTCATTACTAAGCCCTCCAAACTCAATTCTCCCTGCCACCGTTCGGCCGAATGCACTCGTGGTTCGATGTTTGACAGGGGTTGCCTACTCGTTTGACCTGCAACTTTGTTTGTGGATCAAGCTGACCGAGCGTTGGTGGGCCAAGGGTTCGGATGTCTGGCAAGGCCGCCAACCGGCGAACAAGGACGTCGCTTCGATTGAGGGCGCTATCAGCAACCTCGCAGGGATGGCGGGATGCTCGGGAGCGACCAAGACACGGAGTGCAGCGCTGATACCGAGCCATCTTGAGTTCAAGATGCACGCTGGGAAGGCACTAGAGAGTCCGTCTGAGTGCAAGCAGGCGCTGCTTTTGTATGCCGTTCCGGGGCAAAGGAGAGGAGTTGATCGGGGACTTGTTTGAGCCCGTGTTTTAAATTTGGTACGTGTGTGTACTGTGGGTGTGTAATGATCAAAGGCTGGTGAGACTATAAAGGAACAAACATTGGCAGTCATGAACCGAAGAATGCACAGGCGGTGAGGCATCTCTTGCTTGTAATCGGGACCAATGAGACCTACTCTACGCCACGTCTAGGTGCTCTACCTATAACCCAGTGGCAGGGCAATCATGCATAATAAAAACGGCAGACGAGACGTTTGGGCTGGGACCGGCCAAGCGGATAATAGCAGACCTCGAGCGGTCGATGGCTCAGGCCAACCATTCCCCTTGGTACGTTCTCTCCCAGGCTTAGTCCCATTGTGTGCTGACCCACTCGCCCGCAATCTTGTAGCATCTTTGGTTCGTTGGCTGCGGACACCTCCCCACTCTTGCTGTACAATGTCGAACTCGTTGACCAACGTCTTAAATGTGGCGAGAGCATGCTACGTCGGGCTGACGAGCATCCCAGCGCTTAACGAGAGTTGAGACGGAGGCTCAAGTGTGACTGGATGCTGTGCGGCGGAAGTGATTCGGGGAGAAACAATGGCACGAGGCGATCAAGGTGATTCATGTGTCCTTGTTTATTATACATACCGGCTGACCCCACGTGATTCCGTCGATGATTCACAAAGAGCGAAAATGGAGTAGCTGCGCACATAAGCAGGAAGAGCGTCACCTCGTAGACTGGTGCAAGAGTGGGCTCTCGAGTGGATGCAGTAGTGCAGATGGAGAATGACGCTATAATTCTCCCCGTGGCATGCTGTCATATTTTGCCCCGGCCAAGATCAACATTTCATCCGTGCCCGCTAGGCAAATCGTTGTATGTCGAGTACCTCTTCCCGCATTCCAGGGAAATGTCCACCTACAAGCTCAACTTGAAGTTGCTTCCTTCGTAGAACAACCTTCGAACTTCTAACCCTGTCTGCACGGCCCACCGAGAAAGACACAAGTGCATCGTTAGGGTCCGACTCGGGGGATACGAGACTGAGAGTGCAAGATGTAGGGTCGTGACAGCGCATGTATAAGTTAGAGATAGTAAATTCGAGAGCAAGTACAGAGCAAAAACAACAGTGTCAAAACATGGATAGAAAGGTAAACAAGTACCAAGAATTGAAACAAACGTAGCATACAGAGATTGACTTCATCACGCCTCGTAGCAGTCAGTCTGAAGTGATGTTCATCTGTAACCCCCCTGCACGCTTCAGTCAATTTCGAACAACTTTCTCCAACAGGCCAACTTGAATGGGGTCCTGTTTTTGCCAGTCGGCAGGTCCACGAAGCGGCCGCTGACATCGCGAACACGCACGCAACACGCGCGGAGCCAACGAGGTCAACGTGCACGTCGCAGAACCCACCAGACGAGTTCGAACCTTCCGGGAAGTGGCCACGACGAAGTCGAGAGCTGGGAGGGAGTTGACGAACAATGTCGAGCACACAAGCGCGTCAACGAACAACCCAGTCGGGTGAAAACCTTCGAAGACGACACCACGACATCGCTCGAGGGGGAGCGTACAGGGCAGTCGAGCAACGCCAGCACTGAGCTGACCGTACGCGAGACGGACCAGCCGACAGTGACCAGTGCGAGCGCACGAAGCGCATTGCGCAGCCGCCCAATCGACATGGAGACCACGACGGATCCGACACGACCATCGGAGGACCCTGCAGACACGACGGGCGACGACAAACGTCACCCAGACACGCCTACAGAACCACCCGACAAGCCTGAAGGTGTGGGTGGGTGAGATGGCGCGCAGAGGGTTAGGAAGAACGTCGACACGGGAAGCCTATCGAGCCACCCGATAAACCCGCCAGACAGTGCTGACGAGATGCGCACATCGGGAGGTCACACTGACATGATGAGCGAGTCGGATGCTCGGGGGGACCTGCAAATAAAGTCAAAGGGGACGAGAACGCACCTCTAAATGCCCAAGTGTAAGATGAGGCATGCGGGCAGGTGTATGGGCAGTCTCGATGACGAAATCGGGCACACGAGGGTAGCGGTGGGTAAGACTCGGACAATCGACCCAGGCGAGTCGCGAGAGCTCACGGGCAACGTTGACGACGATGGAGGAGGCCCATACAAGACCCACGAACCATATAATCGAAACAGGAGCGTCGTGATCGAAAACGCAGGTGCGCAGGCCAATAGGGAGGTTGTTGAGACACGCAGAGACGTGCAGGACGCGGGGAGGAGCGCAGAAACTCCCACAGCATCAATGGAAGGCAAGAGGCCGAGCGCGTTGGCGCGTGGACGGTCGACAACAGCGGCTGACGAAAACGATCGGCACGACGAAATAAGTGTCGACGACCTACCTAAATGTCCCCCGGTACCACCATGGCCACCTGACGAAGCATCGCAGCGACCGCATAAGTCCCCGAGCATTGAGCTTCGAGGGGAAAGAAAATTAGGTGCGAGCTCCAATCAAACACGTACTAACGAGGATGCGCACGTGAGGGGAGCACCTAGCCGTCATAAGGACTCTGGGAACGTGTCCGAGTCGAAGAAGCTGCGAAATACGTCAAAACGTCAGCACGAATGTTTGGAGCAGGGGGAGGAGGAAAACTTACCCTTGGAGGCTCCAGACATGCTTGACATGCCGGGCAGCGAAACGGCCGCACCAGACAACGTATACAGGCATCAGCAGTGTCCTAGCAACATCAGAAACGAGTGCGACGATGAAACAGACGCAACATATCGAGATAGATCCTCAGGAGGCCTGTTGGACCTGCAGGACGAGTCGAGACGAGCAAAGGTAGATTCTGGCGGTGAAAACATTGTAGACAGTGGCGGATACGATCGGGAGTACAAAAGGAGCGAGGAGAATGAGCACGTTGTCGAAACGAACGCGCTACATTGAAATATAGGGCCGGGGGGCCCAGAGGGTGATCAGGACGCGATGAAACACGTTGGGTGCGATCGGAACTGCGGAAGGCGCCATATACGATGGGAATGGTGGCCGGAAGGGTAGCGCAATGAGCGGCGCACGCTGCGGCTCGAAATGAGCCGAAACACAGTTGCTAGCTGAGAACCAAGCGGATCAGCACGAGCAGCACAAGCGCACAACTATGGACGCACCTGAGCCATCCGGACTACCATACAAGCACTCCCGGCGACCTCACAACCATCCGAACCCTTCGCGCCGTCGAGGACGGTTGAAATTGCAACCTACAAGATGCCAGCCTGAATGTCAGCCACACGGATTGGCTTACCAAGTCATCCAGTCGCGTCGAAGCTGGACCGCGGTCCAGGATCGCTCCTCTACCATTTCCAGTTGATATGCAACGTATCCGAACGGTTCAACTCGCCCGAAACGTGAAGACGGAGGCGCTAGAGTCGATTGAGGACGATCGCGCGCAGTTAGACAGCCGAGCCG
Source organism: Tylopilus rubrobrunneus (assembly GCA_038091235.1). Lineage (NCBI taxonomy): Eukaryota > Fungi > Basidiomycota > Agaricomycetes > Boletales > Boletaceae > Tylopilus > Tylopilus rubrobrunneus. Next base: position 9,292 of record JBBPOC010000637.1, on the reverse strand, counting down.
CGACTTTCCTAATCGGGAAACCGCAGTGCAGCATGATAATGTTGGACAGTCCAGTATCACCACTCATTTCGGGGACTATGATACATTTGTTTTATCACTCCTTTGGTATATTTCATTTTCTGTTCACTAGAGCAAACTTACCTACTAGTAATGTCTTAGCCCTTCATGTTTGAGGGGAGTGTTGGAATTTATTCCATATATGGTATTTACTGATTACATAAGCAATACCTACATTGCCTTAGTTTACTTCAGTGACTTACCAAGTATTCTACACCAGGCTGAAGAGAAAGTCAGCTGGCTGGCCAATGTGCAACAAAATAAGTTATTTGTTGAGTCTCTTTGAACCACAGGTTGAAGCTATTGAATTTTGAGTGAAGTACTGGTTCTAGTGAAAGTATGTTTCACTCCAAATAAAGGTTAGGATTGATAACAATTAGAATGAGAATTAGAATTAGTAGGAACTTGCATTAGAATTAGAATTAACTAGGATTAGATTAGTGAGACAATAAAGATTAGAATTAGTGACAATTAGAATGATGATTAGAATTAGAATTAGTAATAACTACTTGAATTAGCAACAACTAGGGTTAGGATTAGTAACAAATATTACAATTACTGTACCATCCTTCACTAGCAATCACTATCAGGCCACAACTACCTGTTCATATGTATTATAGGTCCATAGCAATAATTCTCCCCATTATTGGATAGTCTGGATCTGCCTCTTTGTGCTACTGAATGAATTATAAAAGCATACAATATCATATTAACAACAGCAAAAGGTGTCACTGACTTAGAGGGACCAGATCTTAGAAATACATACTTTCTAAGCAAGGATGATAGGGTATTTATTGCTTGAGCTAATTCAACCAGACAGAGATGCTATTAGAAGGTCATTCATATTGCATTGTCAAAAACAGTTTTTTCTTGGCTACAGCAAGCAAGCATGAAGAAGGTGAGAACCTTGATGGGCAGGCTGCATGAACTGTATGTCAGTGTGCAGGCATGCAAAAGGCTGCTCATGACTGAACCTGCATGGGCTATATATATATGATGATGCCATCTGCAGGCAATACTGCAATGCTGAGCTTCATGCTTGTGCACAGTAGTCAACACCTGGGTGCTATTATTATTTTTGCTACTTGGTAAACATGGTCCTTGGCTTTGGTTAGCTGTTGTTATTTGACACTGTTATATGTATCTTTACTCCTCTTTCAAAAGTGGTCCACTCACAGTCATAATCCTTGGCAAATTGGCACATGACATGACACCTACAAATTGAAAGCACTTACTTTCCATTCATCCAACTCCACTTTTAATTTGTTGCAACAGGAACTTGTTGCATTTTCCATTGCAATATTACCAATTATAGAACAGAAAGAGAGCATATATGTGAATTCAGTCACTAGGCACTGAAATGGAATGGCCACCAGTGCATCATTATAGGCTTTCTTGACTAGTAGTTACTAGATAGTCTGAAGAAGGATTTAAACTGAACTAAAGCACCCTTTGCTGTGTATGTCCATGTACCTCACATGTGTAATAAGTCTATCATGCAACACTTACCCAAAATAAGGCAAGGCTTCATTATCAACTAAGATTTCACCCAAGCTATATCCATCAAACTCTAGATTAGTTTTTCTGTTAGCACTATTTTACACTCCTTTTGGTTTGAGGATATCACTGATGAATTCAGAAAACCTGAAGGTGTTGATTTAGTTTGCTGGAAATTATACAATGTGGTGACCAATCACTGGTCAAGGAAATGCAAAGACAAAGAAAGAAAGAAATATCCAAGCTGTATAATCAATTACAACAATGGCTAATACTCCCAAAACCCCAAGGGTGCTGTCAGGCCATAGCCATGGCATATGAATTATTATTCCTCCTTTGAGCTTGGCTCTTAAAGACCACAAAAGCTAAAATGCAATATTTACTCTTTTGCACCAGGTCTTTCCTTTCAAAAAAAGTTGCCCATAGATAATGAGTGCTTTGAGATGCTAATAAGTGGTATCACTTAGTACAAGCACAACCAGTGGGTTGTCAAAGGCAGTAAGTGGGCATTTGGTCACTGGCACTATTACTTTGTCAAAAGGTTATTCAGGCTTTGGTGACAATAAGCATGATATGGCTATGCTAGTGCACTTTTAGGTTTCTTGCAGCTATAAAACTAATTACCTCAGAAGCCATTCCTTCTGAATACACACTCTATGCTCCACTCTATGCTACATATCACAATACTTGCTTGACAGCCATCAAGGAGAATGCTTTGGATATTCTCAAAAACCCTGCATACTTGCATAGAAAAGATGCAGATGTAAGTGTTTCTATTTGTATCTGATATATAACTGATATGTTGTCTGTAGAACAAGACACTTCATTTTGGTTATCCTGTTTTGAAACAAGTGTACCTATCTGTATTCTACTTCAAATCTCATAAATTGCTTTAAATGTTTCCTGAATTTCAATAATTCATTCCTCATAAAGCACTCACACTAGTAGCTGCAATAGTATGCTATCTTTAGTGTCTGGAACTTTTATTAACTACATGTTCTAGGTCCATTTTGTACTTATTGTACATAGAAATTAAAGCAAAGACACAAGTCCAAATCTCAATGCAAAGGATGTCAAGATCTTGTACAACCAGATCTTACAGAATATCAATGCAGTCATGGAACATTATACCAAAGGCCATTGCTTCCAAGGGATGCTGGCTGATTGGGCTGCAGAGGGAATGTAAGTGGCTACACATTTATTTCTGTTTCCTTTTAATGTATTGACTAGGGAGGGCTTTACTAATCATGTCAAGGATGATTATGATGGGTTCTTGATTGGTTCCAGTCTGTGAGGGATGAATTGGATCCCATCCCAGGTCTCACTCCAAAGATGAGAATGCAAGCAGTACTGGCAATTGACTGGATTAATGAACTGACATGTAATACAAGACAACAAGTTCAAAATGCAAATTTCCAACTCTGAATCAGACCTTGGTAGGGATTAGAACAATAACATTGGCAAGCATAGTGTTTACTTTGATATTGATGTCCATTTTTACTTGCAATGTATCCAATACTAATAACAATGAGAAGGAGGAGGAGAATCATGAGGAGGATTATGAGAGGTCTGGTAAGGAGTCTGGTGGTAATGATGAAGGTTTATATGAATAATATTAGCTACCTAACTAGTATATACATACATGCTTCCAAAATCTAGGTATTTTGACAGTTCAAACAACTGGGGCAACAACTTAGAACCCATATACAATATGTTAGTGGTGCATAATACTTGGAATGTGGGCTCTGTAGGTGATATGGTATCACACAAATGGTACAGCATGTACTATATAGCATATATAGTTTACATATGTATTTTGCAGGTTTGTGAATCAATGTCAGCTCATTTGCTATAATGGTAGAAAAAGAAATGCTATTATGTACATAGTTAAGTTTCCATTTTATAGTACTGTCACAAAGAGTCACAGCCACATCACAGTATGCTATAGTAACTTGATACAGTCATACAGAGATAAAGAAGTGTATAGTGTAGCACAGATAATCTGATTCTGTACAGTGTTGTATTCATTGTGCCAAAACTGCATAAGGGAAAACCTTTTTGTGAGACAATGAGAACTATAGCCCACTATGCAGAACCATACAGTATTGTATAGCTTCCTTACAGTTTGCTGATATAACTGCTATGCATATGCATGAAGCTCAAGCAGCAAGTACCCTATGTTAATATAGCATGTAAACTTTTATAAGCTGCTCAGTGATATGTTGCAAGTATGTGACTTGCACTATTTCATGCTATATTGCTTGCAAATGCAAGGTCTTTCATGTTAGTCAAGGTAAGATCTCTGTTTGATATTCATATGTAATATTTCTTTCAAAGTTTGAGGTCACTTCACTTTGACTCATAAAATGGTACTTTATGACAGCAAAGTACTCTCCTTCTTTACAGATTTGTACAAGTCTCTCACATAGGTCCTCATCTATATAACTACCTATATTATGAGATGATATTAAAAGCATTACACTAATCCTAGTTACACTTGTGATTTTATTTCTATTCTATGCTAATTAATACAATCTTACTACACTTGCAATTTTAATTCTAATTAATATATGTTTACTACACTATTTGATACAATGGTAAGTAAACAAATGATACTTGGAAAATGTGCCAACATTAGGAGTTGAATTCAGGACCTTATCTAAAAGGGTAAAAAATCAACACATTGACCATTAGATCACAATACCTTTATTAATATTAAGCGTTGGATATATATAACTACATTTCAAATGACTACATTTTTGCTACACTTTCTTTTCCTTAATTCTAATACTTGTTACTAATTTTATTATTTTACATAGTTGTCACTAATCTAATCCTAGTTAATCCTAATCCTAATCATATTAATACTAGTTGTTACTGATTCTAATTCTCATTCTAATTATTCCTAATCCTAATCTTTGTTGTTGCTAATTCTAATTACAACTGTTACTAATCTCTTGAATTCTAATTCTAGTTCTAATTCAAATCAAAGAGTTATGGTTAGGATTGGTGACATTAGGATTAGTAATGACTTTGGTTAGTATTAGTATTAGTATTACAATTAGGATTAAAATTAGTAACAACTACAGTGACCTCAAAAAGCATTGCAATGTCTAACCCTAATGCAGTGCACAAAGTGCACTGCAAACACCTGTGGGAATCTCACTTAGCCTTGGTGGAGCCGAAGATAGTACTCACCCTCGGCTACCGAATTGGCCCCAGGGTCATGTGATTTGGTTCACAGGGTCTGGAGATATGCCCATGCTAAAACAGCAATGTCATTGCAACACTTTTTGAGCTTTTGCTATAAAAGCTGGAATCTCAATCATATCAAGGATATTTGGCACTATTTGGCCCTACAAACAAAGGCACACATAGAAATATCATGTACAAGGTTGAAAAAGTTCACACACACTGCCACCATGATCATGTGACTATCATTTATGGCTTTGAGCAACATCCTTCTTATTAAGCTTAGTATTGGTTATCTGTTCTTTCCATGGCCTTGACCACTGGTTGTAACATCTTAATAATACTTGTATTCAATATAGATGAGTGTGCTTGCCTGATGAAATGTGCAGATTACTGCTTGTTTATGTTTTACCCTACCAACACCTGTCATGTCAGCTAATTGAGCATTACAAAACAGACTGTACAAGTGTGAGGTGTGCTTCCAAATGTTACCAATTAGGTCCTATAGTCATACATGATCTTCCATGACTGCACAATGTCTACAGGAAAACCTACAGCCAGCCACAAACACCTATTATAAAACAATCTGTATATTTAGACCTAGGAGGTCCTATTAAAGCAGGTAATTGAGACATCATATGGGCTTGAATATGGGCTTTGCACTTTCATTAGATCAAAATTAATTAATTAGAACAAAATGGCAAACAATGCATATGGAAAGAACACAACAAACACTTAATAATAGATCAAGATCACCATACACCATTAACTTGATAGTATTTCTGAATTGCTATAGCTTTCTTTGAAGGCTTTTTGTAACATACCTGAACAAAGATGGTGGCCAGTTGGTAATCTTGTGACAGTTACTTTTCATTCTTTGAGTGAGTGTGTTTCTGCATTGCCAATGTTGACTATATCACAGATGATGTTGATCATTGTTGTTACTTCAGAAATAAGTCAATAAGTACTAGGTAAACCTACTATACTTATTCCTCTGGATCCAATCTGGCTATAAGCTGATGTTAGGACAACTCTAACTATCAGATCAAACAGTAGACAAGTTAACAATCTCCAGTGAGTGAGTGGAAAATTTAGCCAATTGGCAGTCCAGTTGTTCTTCCTTCAAGTTTACTGAGTCTGACTCTAAGGTAATAGGGTTGGCAATCCTAGTGAAGACTTGTGTCTTGATTATGGGATAGAAAGGCAATAGCAAATACTAGAGGAATGCTATTGTTGGTGCTAGTCTTGCAATAATAACTCAGACTAGCTTATGGAAAGCTTGTTTGGAGATTTCCTAAACAAGGAGAGATGTGGTGGCTGTGATGTGTGGTGTGGGAAAAGGTTAGCTAATGAGCTAATCTCCTAGATAGAAAGCTAAAGGTAAGACTCTGCTGTTCGTGAGATATGATGTTAGCAAGGGTTTTTGCTAGGGAAAAGAGTAATAATGGAATTACTAATGATTTAGCAAGAGAGTGATAGGGGGAAATGTGTGGGAAAATTCCCTAATAGGATGCTCTGTACACAGACAATCACAGGTGACATAATGTTCTGTATTGGGTACAATAGTGTGAGAACAAATGGTATGGATAAGCATATATAGGCAGTTAGGGTATTTCTAGACTAGGTTTATCTAGGTTACAGTAGCCTAATGGCTGACCCAAGTGGCTATGATATGCTTATGTAATGAAAGGTCGACCTGAAAGTGGTCTGATCCTAGTGGCTGACCAGGCTCCTTCCCACCACTGTGGAGAGAGAGAGGTGACTTGCTAGATCAAGTTGTGTAGTAATATGTACTAGCCAATGTCCCTGAGCTGCACATTCCTGAACTTTCAAACTCAGCCCAACCTTATTCCTCTCTCTCTCTCTCTCCACAGCAGCTGGAAAAAAACATTGGCACAGCCACAACACAAACAAAAGATCCCAGCAGACATTTAAAAAAAAGGTAAGCCATAGAGTAGGGTTATGTTTTCTTTGAGAAAACCATTGCCTGCTACTGTAATCAATTGCTTTGCCCTTGTCACTGAGATGGACTGATATCTCAAGATACTTGAAATCTTCTCTGGAGAGATATCCTTCTTGCAGTTTCTTGTGACTATACTCACTCTACCACCATTCAAGAGCCATCCAATTGTTGTTGCCACCTCGTCCACTGCTCACCAGGTCATTACCACATTTGTCAACAATGAAGGATCAAGTGAGATCATCCTACGTTGGGCGGGTGATACATTTGGTGCTGCATGTTCATGCAAACTATGAGATTTAGGCACTGGTGACAAACATTGGCATTTCAATGTGCATCATGCTTGTTCAGAGCAGATTGAAAACTTTCAGATAGATGACTTTACCTCACAGATCAAAAAGGAGGTACCCATGCTGTGTGGTTTTCTGGGCCAACTCTTTGCCACTGGGGATAATCATGTACACCCGCCATCTGCCAGTGTACCAGTTACTTTCAATGCAACCACAGATTCAAGTTTGGACTGGGAAGAATCAGAGTTTTGGTTGCAGGTGGATGATCTTGAGGGCATAATAGAAGGGATTAAAGGGAATCAGCTCTCAAGGTCTGAGTGTCTTGCAAGTCATTGCCATGCAGTCATCAAACTGGTGGGTGTAATTATTAGGGTCTGCAGAACAAGTCTAGTATAACACAATAATGTACAAAGTGTCAGGCAGTCGTCGTGCCAGTGTCAATGCTGAAAAAGAGCATCAATCAAAAAGCTAATGGATTGCCAGCCATGCTTGGGTTGCTCCTCCACTCTACCCATACCCCAGAGATAGTTACTATTGAAACAATGTCATGGATGGGACTCTTGATCTCAGTGGATGTGATACATGATGCCATATGCTCCTTGTCAGCTCAGTCATGCCAAGCACTGCAGAAGGTTGGCCAAATGCTCCTTGTAGTGTATGCATATGACAATTTTGATATTAGCCTGAAGACCACAGTCCCAACTGCAGAAAGATCTGTTGACACATTAAAACATCTTACATCTGGACTTTTGTTTCCTCTGCAACATAGTGTGGCCTGTGATGACTTGAAATGCTCATATGAACTATGGCACAAATCTCAACTCAATTTGTGGTACAATAACTTGAACACCAGTCAATCTGCTATGAAAACATGGCAGGACATACCTGAAGCCTACTCAGATACTGCTAATCAATCTGGACTTTACCAACATGGTTGTTTCAACTCCTGGAAGTTCCTTCATGACCTTTGCTACCATGGGCCCACATACTTTGCTCAGTTTTGGTCCCACCTTTATGATCCAGAAGTTGTTGAGCAGATACCAGTGATCCAGACCCCAAGAATTGCAGCATCCACAATGGACATAAATAATTCAACTGCTGCAGGGAATATTCAGGCAATTGAAAAGTTATTGAAACAGGGTGGTGTATTTGATCCAGCGGATGATGTCATGGTTGAGGACTCGGAAATGCCAGATGTTTCTGAGTTTGTTGTGCTTATTCATGATGACCTTGGTATGGGAGAAAGGATTACATCCTTGCAGCAATGGTGATCAATTGAGACATCTGAATGGCATTGCTTCTAGCATGTCGTTTTTGTCCCAGGACTCTTTCACTTGAAGATGGCTGCTGCAGATGTCATATGGAGAGTCCTCATCCACCTGGCAGCTGTGTGTCAAGATGAAACTAGCATTATGCACAATATTGCACAACTCTGGCCACAAGAAACAAGAATATTTGCTTAAACCTGGTTTTCAACAGATGCATCAGTTGATTAGTCATGATGAAATTTGCAGGTGGCTTGACTGTTGGAGAGTTGAGGTCCAGTGGATGAATCCTAATCATACAAGCCTTGAGGAATATGCAGCTTCTGTGCCAGGCTTTGACAACCTCCTGAAAGTTGCAGACATACTGGCCTTGAACTATGTTGCAGGCTACAAGCTCTCGTGTGTGCACTGGTCCCAAGCTGCCAATCAATGTGACAAGGAATATGAGAACAACCTACTGATTAACAAATACTTCCTTCTGTATGAAGAGCTCTTATATGCCATAAACATGGGAGACATTGGGCGGCTTGAGACATGTCTTATTCCATGGATTTTGATGTTCAAACATCAGCAAACTCACCCCTTTCTGTCTAGGCTGGACTGGGCTGGACAGCCTAGGACAGTTCCTGTTGAAACAGTAGTATTCTATTTCAGGAATTCTATTACTAAGCTACCGTTTCTGGAAGAAAGGTCTAGACTCTCTTATCTTTCTTATCTCATTACGCTATCCCTTTTACTCATCACATGAGTCAGCTATCTCTTATCATATGACATCATAGATAAGGTCCATATGGTCATTGGACGATAACAATAGTCCTATCACATGATCTTCGATCATGTTCTAGAATATTTCCTTTTACCTACAGTAGTCACAATAGATACAAACACTCTGTAGAGATATAAGCTGGGACTTATTCCCAGAGACAATAAGTCGCTTTCATCCTTTGATTGCTACTTCCACTGTTCGCTACTCTCCAGCCCCTCACCTAGTGTAAGTCTCCTACACTAGTCTCATCCCTTCGTTGCACCTG
>JBBPOC010000636.1:0-14986 GCA_038091235.1 Tylopilus rubrobrunneus | reverse complement strand
CATATTGATCGTAGCCACCGTGAAAACTTTTCCAGGGAGAGGTGGCCATTCTTCAGGCACGCATGCAGTATACCCTGTGAATCGTGAGCTTGAGTGATCGTGGGAGCTCAAGCCGAGTAATCCATACTTCGAGTGCTTCGTACAACACTAAAGGGGGATGAACCGTCAGCAACATATGGGAACATTCGGGAGTAGTGAACTGTCCGTGCCGTTAACCGGGCAAGCCTTGTTCTCCCACTGGAGACGGAGATCAATGAACAATGTCAGCTGACGACCAGCAAGGGGAGCTGACCAGAATATCGCAAAAGGCTTCGAACGTGGCGAGAGCTTGGTCGTCCGTACGCGTCGCCTCCTGAATCTGAGAGTCGGACTCCACTCCGTTCTCTGCGGCTACAGGACCCACCTTGATGGTGGCCAAAACGTACCCCCAATCTTCGACTCGTGACGCCGTCTCAACCGCGAAAACGCGCAGAACATGCAGATAGGAATGAAGCTGCGGTTGGCTCTCGGCGGGTACCTTTGACAGTAAATCTGAAACTCTCGCCCTGCAGCCCTTTATTTCCGCCAAGAGCGTTTCCGCGGATTTGTCCTACAGGATGGTCAACCCACGAGGAAACGTCATCGAAAGACTTACAGTCGGAACATTGTCCTGTGAGATACGCTCACGTGCCGAGATGACTTTCGTGTCTGATGAGCGAAAGCGAATGTAACCATAAAGGGTGCGACGTGTACCTCGGCCCGAAGTCGCAGCAAAGAACGCATTTGCTATATACAGGTAGGCGCTAGGTTCCACCTCCGTGAGGGTTCTGGAGATATAAATTTCGAGAAGCTGTTTGAGCGCGATCAATGCGGATACAAAGACGATCGCCTTTGTAGAATACCGACCTCCCTTGCGGCATCAAACGCTTCGGATACTTGCTCCGCTTGATTCTCCCAGCTGGAGCAACCATCGATGGCGCAATTGTATGCCGTACGCCAAATCCATGAAATGTCACGGATCATCATTGTTGCTTCCTCCTGAGTCACGGACTCGACCAGGGACTTGGCTGGGATGACACGTCATGGCAACTGGAGGGTCATACAGCATGCTCACGAACCATGCTTGAAGTAATTGAGCAGAGTTCTCACAAGGGAACGTCTACCAAGATCAACGCCTAAGATAACAAGAAAAGCCTGACAACCTACACGTTTGCGCCAGGCTCTCCGAGGAGTTTGAGGGTCAACCTGATAATGCACCTGATTAGCGTCATGGACTCCGTCACGGTATCCACGTTCTCGCGGAAATTTAGCGTGTCCAGCAACTGTATAAGCACAGACAGTAGCAGGCTCTTCATGTCGGAATCATGTGAAAGTCTACAGGCCAGAAGGAGCATTCGACGATCGAAATCGGGGGCCTCGACCATCTCCTTGACAGCTCTAGTAGCTGATCACATCGGTATTTGTGAGCCACAACATGAAACGAGGGTAAAGGACCACAAGTTACCATCATCTTCAAGACCTGAACAATTCGTCATCAACCAACACGCCATACTTAACCGGGCACGCCCTACACGTACCTTGACGAACCGCAACCAAAAACGCCACATAACGGGTAGCCGCGCCATTTTCGGGACAACGCCTGATCGTGGCCGTGGCCCGCGCATACTCTTTTTGTTGTAGTTGACACATCGCAGCTTTCCGAAAGCATTTTGAAAGTGAGGAAGCGCCTAGGCCAGAGAAAATGGTGTGAGTGCCACACATAAACCAATCAGCCGCTTCCGCCCAGCGTGATGCATGATAATGACGGTCGCCGTATTGCCATATCAACTGAAAAGGAAACTCGAAACTACGGCATGGCGAGCGGACAATGGACGTACGGTGAGACACACGCTCGCACCAGCCTTGGAGAGCTCGATATCAGATGCACAGATATCTAAAGGAGAAAACCGGAGTCGGATCTGTGGTCACTAATTCTGTTCGCTCTTGGGATCATCAGGGAAAGATAGTTGCCTTGGAACGATTCTTCTAGATCTTTCAATGCCTTGGCGTGGTCATCGCCTTTCGAACAATGAAACAACAGGAAAATTAGGAGCTTCTCGATAGAAGGTATGCTTGCAGAGCAAGCCGTCGCTTTGCGTAGACATGTTTTCGCTCCAACTGTTACCAGATTGCTGTGGGATAAGATGTGGACCGATAAGTCAAATGAGGCAGCCGAACTATGACATACTGATGGTGAGAAAGGGTTCGCAATTCTTGGAGCATGCTTTTAGAACGAATATCAGCAAACGGGAATAAAACACATGTTAACGCTGACTCAGTAAGGTCATTCTCGGAAAAGGTCATGTTGTCAATTATTGATTCCAGAGCTATGATGGCACGTAATTAATGTTGCAATGTGTTCAACAACAAAGAGGGCCACATATAACAGGGAAGATTGACTCACTGCGAAGAACCGCGGTATCTCCCGCTTTGCGCCGCTTCACCACAGCCAACTTCATCCAGCGGAGTTGCTGTAACTCGGAGCTTGCCTGAGGATAACGTGTGAAATTCATGGGTAGAGTGTTGCAGGAAGTTGGTCCCTTACGGACTCGCCGGAGGTATTCGTGGTAGCAATAACCTCCTCGAGCGCAGCCTCCGCGCGCACCAAGTTCTCCGGGTCTTGTGATGAGGCCAGGAAGTAGCCACGAGCTAGGGAAATAAGCCGGCAGGTGATAGGTTATGGTGGGGTTCCGCATTCAATCACATCTACACCTTACCCAAGCTCCTGAGAACGGATCGCTGGGCAAAGGTGCTTCTTTATCGAACGACCCTTAATGGATATGTATTGGGGAGACGGACCTTGAGCTCCAATAATTCGGGCGTGGCCGAACAATCCATCGGTTCGATCACTTGGAACGCCTTTTTCAACCACTGCAAGGCATCGTGTGCTTTGTTTCCTTCCGCAGACGGTTTCCCGCTCTGTGCACAAGCGCGCAAAATCGATTTACCGATATCAAGTAACTTGGCCACCAGCACTTCTCGCTAGGGGTGACAGTGACATGTGCCCACGCTGGGGGGAAAAACGGCCTACTTACGTCACGGATGGAGAGCAACGCCAACTGTCTATCATTTTCTGTGCACATCGGGATGAGCTGTGCCGCTAAACAAATATGATCGTGCTGGGGACTCGAACCAGTGATCATGTCAGCCATGAACGTCGCCAGCCCTTCATTCTTTTCCCTCCAGGCCTGTGTGCATGCCAAACCCGGTTTGCTATAAATATCAGTGCTGCCACACCCAAGGAGTTTAACAGCCTCACAGCTTCCATTCTGCTGGAGAAATAGACGATGGTAACCCGTGCCCTGGCGTGCAAATGTTGGCCCTCTGGATCGTCGATTTTTCTCAGCGCTTCTTCGTACTGGACGAACTTATGAGAGCCGACGGGAACGCAGTGGAAGAAATAATAACCTTGGCAGCGCACGCTAGAACGCAAGCGGCCGATTCGTTATTTCCGACCTCTACGCCGCAGTACAAATAGGTCACGAAATGTCAAAGCCACCTCTGCGTGACCCTACCTGACAGCGTAATTCCAGTCTTGCAAGCTATCTGGAGTATATGCAACAATGCTGTGATTGCAAAGGGGTGGAGAGGGGTGGACAAACTTTGAAAGGGCAGGAACGAACCTTGAATGTTCGGTTTCACTTCCAGACCGGCCTCCATCAGACGGAAACCCGCAAGGCGAACTAATGCCAGGGTTAGACAGCTACGCCGCCTCAGACAACTCCGAAATTCCCTACGTGCTGCAATGATAGGACGACAGTTACCATCGGAACCTTGACGGAATAAACCGGAGGCGTTCCAGAGGTTAACACCTTTGACAAATCGAGAAAAAACATTGCTCATGAGAGGTTGCAATGCAGCCACCGGTACAGACCTTCCTGATCAAGCGCATCGGCAAGGTCGCTTTTTTTGTCCGACTTGAGCCGTTGCTCAGAAAAAGACTGGGCTAGTGATGTAATATGATGAAGGTCCTTGAGCACATGTGCATCATCGGACTGGGTAGCGGTGAGCTTAGGTTTGATCTTGATCAATGATTCTAGGGGGCGCCGCCAAAAGTTTCCATCTGGGCAAGGGACGGGTCTGATAAGGGACTTGCCTTGAATCTGGTCGTATACCGTTTGCAAATTAGGACCGTATCGTGGTTTTGTGCCCGGAGACATGTTGATTCCTTACGGGAGTACCGAATCTGGTGGAGGCCAACATGCACAAGTGCCTTTCGTCGGGACAAGAGCGGAATCCGGAAGCAATAAATAAATAAAATAAATAATTAGCTCGATTTAATTTTACGTTGTTCTACTTCCACCTCATCAGCTTCAAGAAGAGACGGGATGTCGGAACAAGCGTCTGCAACAGAACAAGGAAATCTCCGTGCGCTGGCCATCAGGGTAAGTCATTTCTCTCCATACGATTCCCCGCTTATGAACGCTTTCCATAGGAAGCTCGCAGGGATGGCGTATTTGCTGGACTAACATCAGGCTTGACGGGAGGTAAAATTGCGATCTCTGACCCACGTTTGATGGTTGCTAAATTGCTGAGAATTGCGCTGCCTCACGCACATCAGCATTGGTGGGCTCAAGGCTGATGGGTTTCAACAGAAATAAAACGATCTTCTGTGGAGTTCGTGAGTAGCGACCGTTCGGATCGTGTCTGTCCTTGAATTGCGAATCCGTGTCCACACCATCTAGTTACGGGACTGCTGTCCGGGTATTTCTTCACGCAAGCATTCGAGGCATCGAATCTTGCCCGGATAAATTCCAGCTCGATCCCGCGTGCTGGATGAGATGAACATCTGAAGTGATCGGAGGTGGATGTTGCTTCGGGTACTCGTTCCATCCACGTCAAATGCTAGCTGCTACAATACTAGTCCGGTCAACGGTCACATCATGATCCAGTACATCAAACTGTCAGTTCCCGAAAAAGGGCCCACGCCGAAGTTGCAAAATAGGATCACGTATGTATGTCATCGGTTACACGGCCTGTGATATATGGCAGGAAGCAGGAAGTAACTGAGATGGTTCGATGGGCGTGGTGTGGGGATGATACGATGAAACTTCCGCAACGGTATATAGGGGGCGCTTAAGGATAAACGGCGCTATTAGGTTCTGCCATCCCAGGCTCAAGGTTTGGATGGGTTCCCGATGTGTCGCCTGGACATCCTGTGTGCACGGCGCATCGTTCGAATAATGATGTGTGACGAACGTCATGCGGCAATTCCGAGTCCAAATGGGGTCCAACATCGTGTGGTCCCCGCCAAAAAATCGCTGGCGTGAGTCAAGGAACAAAAGGCTGAGGCCCGACGTCTCGGTTTCGCCGCCACCGCATCCAACCTTGCGTGTGCGTCCACACCGCGGATCCCGACTCTTACAAGCGGGCGATTGCGATGTCATTTGCGAAAATGATTGTTTCGACAGCGCCTTGTTACTTTGACCTCAGAGTGGACATATTGATCCTGCACAATCGTACAATTTTTCACAACCAAAATTAGTTTCCTTCTCTCAGTCACACAAAGGCCGTCAACCAAGATCACAGGCCACCAAGGCAACTTTTGTACAGTAGTTAGGAGATAGCGTAATGTATCATCATCAGGATGGAATGCGTGCGAACAATGCCAACGGAATGGGTACAATGCAGGTGCTGAATCTATGCTAGGATGAATCGGAATGTGCGTAATTGGCCAATGATTAGATAGGAAAGTTCGGCGCGAAATCATAATGCAACGGTAATATCATGCATTAAAAAGAAGATAGGGTCAAAACTATCTGCCATAAGACCAATGATAAGGATACACGGGTGATCCCCGTTGGCTGGACGAGGCGTAAAAGTGCACGCCCGGCGGACCGGCATTGGCAAACGGGGCAGAGGGAACCACGTTTTCCCGCAACGGGGGAAGCTGCAAGGAACTGTCTGCCGGAGAGATGTAAGGGGGCACTTTGGGGAGCTTTCGTGACCAAATTGCGTCGTTGATGTGCGGCAACGGTGCCTGTCGGACATTCAAGTGGCTGTCGTGTGGGCTCACAGAAGCGGATTGGATGTCAATGGGCATATACGGCGGAGGCGGTGGATACGAAGTCGTCATGGGAGTAGGTTGAAAACGCCGCAGACGAGCCTTCCTCTGGACTTGATCCTGTTCTGCTTCTGTATCGGTGGATGACCCAGCCAGTGAGTAGTAGTAAAGATTCTAGGAAAGCGAGATGAGCATTTTGCACACACAAACGGAAGTAAACATACCCGCGGCACGTTCACGGGCCGGTCGAGGCGATACGCAGCAACTAGTGTTTGGGGTTTGTTCTCATGCACGGCAGGGAGTGGCTGAACGGACGAAGTGGTGCGAGCACGTTGTGGAGATGATGTCGAAAGTGACATCTTGGCAAATGACTGAAGGGGTTCGAGAGGTGAGGTGGAGCTCGGACCGGTCGGAAATCCATTTTTTGGAATGTGTAAAGTCATCCCTGTAGGACGCTTCAATGGCGGTAACTCGTTGAAAGACGTCGATGTGGGGGAAAAGGCGTCTGCAGCAGAGCGCTTTGAGCCAGAATTTGGAGAAGGCGACGGCGGTGGGTTGACATGCAGTTGAGGCCGTGTCGGTACGCTTGTCGACAACGTAGGCTGAATGTACTGCATAGGCGATGTAGAGCGCGCTCGATACGTCGTAGAGTGACACCTCGACCGGCTGGTAGTACGCATGGCAGGAGTAGAAGTAGTGGGCAAAAGCCGACGTCCATTGCGATACCGTGTGCGTGACCTTCGCCATTTCTGACTCTCGGATTCCTTTGCAAGGACGAGACCCTTGAGCAAGTTGAGCCAGGACTCGTACTTTTTCCCCGACACATAAAGGGTGAAGCTGACACCCATGAGGAACTCTCTCTCCATGCGGTTGATCTCCGACAAGTCGATTCCCGACACCTCTGACCAAGTCTTGTTGGTGTATGTGTTACTAAGATACTGTTAGCGCGAGCGGCCAGACAACGACAAAGACAAGAGACACACTCGTCCAAGAACTTGTTTGCCATCATCAAGGCCGCCACGGCTATCCGGAACTCGCTTCCTGGAAGACCGGCAGTGAAGCGGTTACGCTCTTTCAGACGCCAAATGTAATGGAGCGAAAGGACTATGACCGATTGGCTGACTTGGGTTGTCTCGAGCAGCTTTTGCATGAATTGCACAAAAGTTGGCGATGGGTTAAACTGCAAAGGGGAAGAAGATGGAGATGTTTCAGGAGAATAAGGAGGCGAGGGTATCTGGGACCGCGGGCGTGTGGTGGAAGGCACGGACGAGGAGAACCACAAATAGCAGACCATCTCGCAGGTCTTTTCCGCCACGAAACTGGCTGGACGTTTGAGTGAGATATCGAACCAGTCGATGAAATGGGACGTGTCGCGCGGTGATGTTGGCTTTTGTTCGAACGGCGGGAGGTCGTCTTCGAGCATGATGTGGGGGGAAGGTTCATGGGTGGAACGGGGTGCTGATCTGGACCAACTGGACGCGTCGTGCGACTGAGGCGGCGTAACTGGAGGAAAGCGAGTGAGGATGCAGCAGAGGCGCGACGCGGGATGGGGACGTACCTGGATGCATCGTAGACAACTGACGGTCAAAGTGCGTTATTGGAGGCAAGGACGTCACGCGCGCATTGGGCTGTGGCAAGAGCCTCGGAAGGGCAGCGGACAATGGGGGAGTAGGGAGACCGGTATGCCTTGTGGTATGCCTGCACGGCCAGGAGTAGAAGGGGTCAGGGTGGGAGGAGGGAGTGCGCGGCAGAGAGGGAGGGGTGTAGAGAGCCATGGCTCGCTAGCAAGCGCGGGGGGGGACAATGGGATGAGGATGCCATGATCATTTTATAAAAAAGGAGATGTCTGAAAGGATTTGAAGGAGGTGTAAAAATTGCAGACGTGGATGCATTCTCCGCTTAGAGACGAAAAAAAATATATATACAGGGGATGTGCGAGTGGCAGTCTCAGCCGCGATTGTACGCCAAGGGTTGGTATGTAGTCGAATTAGAAGAACCGTGCCAACAGCAGCGCCTCCGAGCCCGCTTCGTACGCGCAACTGCTTGCGCACTTAGCAGATCTTTGATATTTTATTTCTCAGATTGACTTGCCCGTCAGCATTTCGTTTGATTTTTACCAAATCCCCTCTGCAATGCCCATGCGGCATTCTCGGCACAGGGGACTTTCCAGGGATTCCCCATAGCCTTACCCTTATCCCGTTGCCTATCCCGGCATTGCTAACCTTAAGCATCCACGTGACTTCCCTCTTTAGGCTTACATCCCGCATCAACCCCCCAGCCGCTTCCAGAACCCCCGCTGGAGCCAGGCAACTTGACCGTGGTGGAAGGCGTCGCTGCCACATGTCTTCGTTTCTGAAGCTTGTCCTCCCCTGAGCTCAGCATTCCGTTTGCTCCTTACTGTCTATTTTTTCAAGAAAATATCCACGCGGGACGGGACCTGCTGATCTGCTGCGCAACGTACCCCTCTGGGTTTCCTTTCGCGATCGGTTGTGACACCTTATCCTTGCTCGGTCCTCGATGAAATTTCATTCACATCAGCTGGCTAGCGCGGCCGCTCGGTGGTATTCCATTGTCTCCAATAATTATATCATAATTATTTTCTATTGATTCAACCATTTTAGTACAAGAAGAGGCTGAATGCAGCCCTTGGCAAGTGACCAACGCATGACGGGAGCCGTTTTCTGACGCCTCCAGAATCAGTCACGCAATGTGATCACCCCACCGATGCCGGTTAATGCTACTCATACTCACATTTTCGTCCATAATGGGAGTCCATTGTCTCATGCAGCTGTTCTTCAGGTTCTTCTCCCTTCCGGCGACCCCGGTCTATTTACAACACCCGACCGCATGCCTTTCTGGCCCCGCCCCCGCGCCCAAGCCTTTATTTCCGCGCTACAATATCATTGGACTGCGGCTCTTTCATCCATGGTCATGGCTTGTCCTCGCTCACACGTAAACCCCGATGTGGTGGCTCTTCGTCCCGCTCCGCGTCAACCATATCAGATCATGACTCGTTTTACTAAGCACAAGTTCGGTAGTACTAGTTTAGGAGCTTTACCGTAGTTTCACAGCAACGGCATCGTCCCCTCGGGCAAGAACAGCTCCACATCCTCAACCCCAATCTGTCAATCCAGCTGGTTGAACCAGCTCATTCAGATTTCCAACTCGCATGGCTCGCACGCCAGTGGCGTCGCACAAGTCTTAACCTGTCTCATAATGACACATCCATCTGCCCTCGTCAGCTCGAACCGACTCGATCGTGTGACGCCCGTCTCGCGAGTCAAGCGCACGATTTTCCTATTCATCATTTCGCCCGTCCCGTTCAGTTGACCATCCCCCTCAAGTCCGCCGCGCGAAATTCTGTATTCAATCTGACCCTGTCTCAAACCCCATACATACTAGTAGTAGGCGCCTTCCGAGTCGCCGTGTGGGGAGACATGACGTATCTCCTAAATCCATTCCGTCCCCAAAACGTGACTTCTCAGATCCCAACAAGCGAGGAGGCTGATCCGTGCAGTCTCAATATTTTCCAAAGCGTGTGATTTAGCTGGCAATGCCATGTTCCGGCTAGCCCAGACTCGGACGATACCGTTTGCGTTACTCGCACGCTGAGGTGATGGCAACAAAAGTGCCTCCATGGGCACGCTTTTCCGTAAGTAAAATGCTGTCGAATTCCCTCACTGCTGTGACCGCAACGGCTGCATCGCATCATCACAATACCCGTTGGGCGATGTAGATGTGTGTGATGTGCGGCAAGGAATCATCGCATACCCCATTTTGTCTTTGAGATTTAATTTGCTACTTCGAGACACGCAAATCTAATTTTGCCGGGCCTTTCTATTGTCCTTTTCATCAAAGAACGGTCACATCCCCTCATGCGACCCTCATGATGGGCGGTGGCTTTGACAGGTCGCCAAACCAGTGACGATCTTTGTTCCACAGGGCGAGAAAAATGGAAGCGGTTCTTGTAATCATCGCGTTCAGTTCAGACAAACCGCCGCCGCATCGGTATTTTTTGCAATATCTTGTCAGCGTCTCCATACTCGTTTCACGTCGCAGCCCTTTTCTGTTCAGAACCTCGAGCCTAGTTGCCGATCACGTGGTGCTACGGTATACGACGCACCGGACACCCTGGTATGGTCCGACGATTTCGTGCCTCCGAGGGTCCAGCTAAGGTCCGCTTTGCTGACAGGTGGACGAGCGCGGGGACGTGTGCCACTGCAACTGCCAATATCGAAACAGATGGGCGCATAGGTCCGATAGCAAGTATAGCACTCTGGGCCCACACTGGTTGCGTGGTCGACGGCATCGAACCAATCAAGGTCGTTGAGGAAGTTGAGACTCGCCAGAGTCTCACGTCTCAGAGACAGACTAGGTAAGGGACCAGAAAGGCATAACCATGTGCCTGACGTATATAGCCACAAATTGGACGTTCAGAATTCGCTACTGCTTATAGATCTGAGCAAGGAGGTCAACCCTTCATCAGGCTCGCATGTATTAACGGCAACAGCTCCGTATGTGGATATCCTAACTACCTTTCAGGGCAAAACGGCGGTCCGGCCGGAAGATCTCGCCAGGGCAGGCAGGGTAGCAAGGTATGGCTTACCCTGATCACGCGAGATGGCGTTTGCTCGCAACCTTGATAATCAAGGAAAAACAGTGGCTATTCACATCAAATGTGGCAGGCAGGTGCAGTGGCACCTCACCGGTCACATCCGCATGAGATGCGTTGCAACATCCCCGTTCTGGCTGAGGGTACAAGCAACGTCACCCATCCGCGCGCTATGAGTACAGGAACGCTTCGCATGGATCAAAAGATGAGCGGTACTCTGGAACGTTGCACTTTGATGACAGTATCTAATTGGGTGTCATACTCGGACTGTGAATCGATCGCTCGGCGAACTTGACCATTCTCTCCACTCTTTGGTTGCGCCGAAACCCCATTTGTGCGTTCTCGTCATAGAGATTTTGGCTATTCGGAAGAACTCCCGCCACTTACCATGGTGGAAAAAATAGAATTTCATCCAGACGCATCGCACTTGAGATCTTTGAGGTCCAGCGGCCACGTCTAGGGTTTCGCGTGGCTCACCTCTCGGATCAGAATATAGCTGGAAGCATGCGATTAGTTGGTTACAAACGAGTGTCCGTGAACCCTGTCAATCGCCAAGTCAACAACCCGAAAGGCAGTCATGCGAGGTAATAGGGCAGCCTTTTGGCAGATAACCGCGGGCCAGGCTGGACTTCCACGTCAAGTGCGCGTGCCAAAGTGGATAATGCTGTGGCGACCCGATGAACCGTCGCCTTGCCTAGAATATCCAGCTCGCGGCTTCCCCAGAAAGCCGGTCAAGATGCCACTCGTCGAAGAGAAAAATAGGGCAGTCCCGTCGTGGATGTGGCGGCACAGAAACGTACAAGACCAGCACGGCCCGTAAATGGGGTGGCCACGAGTGCTGCGACTTCGCATATGGACACAACCACCCGCTTTTGGACACGTGTGTATCTCATCGCATGGCGTGGCACGGACGGCATGATGGGATGGTAAACGAGCGAGTATTGCATTCAGACAAAGCTCCATTGAACCTGCTCGAATGGTGTAAAGGCGCCTCGGATGTACATGCTAACACGTTACCCTCGCCCTGAAATCCAGAACCTCGTAACACACCTCGAGGCTCCTGCGACATGTTACAGGCTTACAGCACACAAAGTTCCGACCGCGGTGGCAAAAATGCGGTAATGATGATCCAAGTCCAATATATGGCTCACTCACCGATAGATAGCGTGACAGATATAGGTGGCGCACATCAAATCAGAATAGCCTTGACGTTACGGCGAGCACATACCAGAACCGGGCGAATGAGAACAGAAAATGTTTTACAAGTCTCAACCGACAGACGTTTCATAAGTAATCATTCATGTCCAATCGTGTGCATGCTCTATTGCGGATGCCCGTCGATGACGGAGCTCATGGCTCTCAACGGGAGAAAGCCCAAAACAGCCAGAAACCCACGCAGTCTTCCAATTGGTCCGCGGAGACTCGAGCCCTACTGTGAAATCCGCACCATCTTAGAACCGCTTGCATTGCCGCTGAACATAATGGCACCCACCACTACATACACTGCATGGCACACTTTTAACCGCCAAACCGGATGCTGGTTCAGATTGATTTAATTGATCAGGGCTATATCGCGTATACAAAGAGGACGAGAACAGGAGCCCAATGAACAGTTCCCCGTTCGGAGCCTGATAATCGTGATTTTGATTCATAGGTGGGACCTAGGTTGGGCTTCGGCTTCATTGTCGGCTCGGTAGAGTACTTGCGAGCGGTAGATGTGCGGACGATGCCATTGATGGTCCGTGTGGGCCACTTTACCACCCGAGACTCTTAGCATACGATACGTGCGCGGGGTAGAGGCGGATTGATGCAGGTGCTCAAGCGAAGCACGCTGCACGCGCTGCTAGAGTGGCATGATGAGGTTGGCCGTCGAACCACGACCGGGGGGTATCTCAGACCAAGGGATGGACCTGTTTGAAACTCGCCTTTGACGATGTAGATGAGCAGTACAACGCACGTTGTGCTCAAGTCGTGTCCGTGGCGTGGGAGTTTAGTGTTATTGTCCGCCACGCTCTACCAGATCTCACACTTGGGCCAGCCGTCCTCGTTGGCAACGGCTGCACGGCTACACTTGTTCGCAAGGAACCACGACGGCGACCCAGGTTACCATCCTACCGTCCATTCACAATTACCTCATCAACTTTCGTTCCTTGTCGCTCGCTTTGGTTCCTCAACACCGACCTCGTTCACAACGCACGTTCAAAGCCGCCAAGATACCCGCTTGAACCTCGCGATTCGATATCACCGTCTTCCTGAACCCGTTCCGCTTATTTTGAACCATGGGAATTTCGTTTGGCTCCTTCGAGGGCGTTTGTAGCACCGCTGCCCTCGTCATATGCCCACTCCTCGGCACGTCCGGTCAAGGCATAGAACCTACCTGCTACTCCCGCAACGTGCAGATTGGATCAACCTTGATTTTTCAGCCTTGTGAGTTCAACGTGTTGAACAACCGTCGGATGTCCACCTGAAGCCGTTGTTGCCGTCAGCAACATGTTTCGTCCACATCGTTGCCATTTGCATGACCGCAATCATGATCTACCACATTCGCTCAAAGTATACGGCAGTGGGTCGAAAGGAGATTGTCATGTTCTTTTGGATGTACATGCTCATAGAGCTCCTTGCGATGTTCCTTGATTCGGGTGTGATACCCACGGCAAACGTCAGCTATCCTGTGAGTCCAAGACCCTGATGCTATTCGGGGAGCGTTTAACCAATACTGTCAGTGGTTCGCCGCAGTCTATACAGGGTTGGTCGCCGCGACCTATTGCTGCCTTCTGGTCAACGGGTTCGTTGGCTTTCAATTCGCAGAGGATGGTACGCCTCTCTCATTATGGGTAAGCCCTCACAGCATTGTGATCACCTCCGTTCTCACGCTCGGCCGCAGCTTCTCCGATTATCATGCCTTACTGTCTTTGGTGTTTCATTTTTCGTTGCCATTGCCACATTCAAGTCGTTCGCTTCCTTCTCTCCAGCGAAACCCATAGGACTGTTCGTGGTATACCTGATTTGGCCCATCCTGTGTGTTTCAATCTACACACTATCTCAGCTCGTTCTCGTCTTTCGGACCTTGGATGACCGGTGGCCGCTCGGTGACATCATTTTTGGCGTCGCCTTTTACACTGTTGCGCAGGTTATTCTCTTTGCCTTTAGCGTGACGATATGCAACGCCATCAAGCACTATCTCGATGGTCTATTCTTCTTCACCCTCTGCATGCTTCTTGGCGTAATGATGGTTTACAAATACTGGGACAGCATTACTGTAAGCCGATTTCGCCTATATCCGAATTACAGCACTGACCGACTTTGTAAACCTTAGCGCGAAGACCTCGAGTTCTCGGTCGGATCCAAGGCTGCCGTGTGGGAAGTCAAGGATCCCCTTTTGACTGGAGGCGACTTTGATGAAGACTCGACAAGCAATTACCATGGTGGTACGGCAGCGAGTCTGGTCGGCGGGGTCAGTGGGAACCAGTATTACGGCGCGAAGGGCGGCTATCCACAAGGCGGCTATGGCGCACCGCAAGCTGGTTATATGCAACAAGCAGGGTACGGCGGTGCGCAACGAGGCTATCCGCCTACACCAGAGAGATATTGAGCACGAGGACAGAGCATGGACGGACTTTTTAGTTTGGTTTGAGACGATGGCAAGGACCAACTCTACTAATACGACATTCCCAATTCACGGACGTTGGCTTGAATTATTGCGTTGCGGTTACATGAAAAGTAGATAGATCGTTGAAAACGCTCTGTATCCACGACCAAGCCAATATCCTAGGTAGACAGGTATCTAACGTTGTAGTACATGTATTGCCACTCCGACTTGCTTCACTCGCAAACATGTCCTTCATAGGACCATACATTCCGGAACATCTTCGCTCTGTTACGACAAAAGATGACGATGCAGAATCAGACGAGGACGACTACACGCCTGCGCTCCCTCCCGAACTCGCAGCAGCGCGTAGAGCCGCCGCACCAGCATCATCAAAGTCCATCCCAGGGCCATCGACACGCCGCTCGCCGTCCCCACCGCTCAAACGAGTGCTCGGTGCCGCATTCCCGAGTGCACGACCGACGTATGACGATGCGGACGCGGACTCGGACTCGGACGCTGACGTCGGTCCACGACCGCTGCCTGCCCCCACGTCGACGACGCGCGACGAGCGCTCCGGCGTGGAGGAATTCCTAGAGCGCGAAGCCCGCCGGCGCAAAAACGTCCAAGAAGCGGCGCAGCCCAAGAAACTCGTCCGGGAGGAATGGATGCTCGTCCCGCCCAAAGCTGGCGACCTCCTCAGTGGTGCGTGTGTTTCTGTCTTGTGTCCCCCCCCCCCCCCCCCCGGGGGGGGGGGGGGCGCCGG
>JBBPOC010000635.1:0-14986 GCA_038091235.1 Tylopilus rubrobrunneus | reverse complement strand
ACAACGGACACAAACGCAATTGCGTCCTCAAAACACGGACAATCATCCACCGGTTGCGGATGATAGTGAACCAGCAAAAGGCCGAAAGGCACCACCACGGTCGGAACTAGACGCCGTTTGTGAAAGAGCAACACAATGCGAGTGAAGTACTTTACCGATCCACGATTTGCTCTCTAACCAACGCTCAATTATGTCGAAAGTAACCATGTTGGCGGCCCATATGGCGGCCCCTAGAGCGATTCCTGTTGCACAGTCTGTGAACCAGTGTGAAGGAGTGCATGCCTAGGTAAATCCGGCCAAAGACGATGGTGACGACATATAGCATCAGGATGCCACAACAAATCCAGTAAGTCGTACTGGATATAACCGAGTAATGAGAGTAGGCGGAGTGAACTTGATCAAAGACGAAGAGCGCCATGGACACGCTGTTCGTCGAATGCGTTGATGGAAATCCGTACTCCAGGTGATGCGTGCCAACAGCTGGGAAAAGAGTCAACTTGATAGCAATAGCAGACAGACGAGATGATGTACTTATACGAGTTACAGGAGGTGCAAAAGGGCGGGGTCCACAGACAAGGTCTTTGATGAAGGAGGTGAAGTAGACGCCAGATGCCAAGACAACGATAAGGCTGAGCAAGCATTCACATACATGAGCTCGTATACGAGAAGACTGGCCTCACCCGCGCCCAAGCTCTGAGAATCGGCAATCGTTCTACAGTGATTCCAGGACGATCATCAAAGGAGCCTTCAAACGGAATCCAGGAAAAGCATCATCATCTACACGCAATTACAATTTAGCAGCTCCCACAACTTATCCAAGGAACTCACCCGTTAACCTCCAAAGGACACCAAAGGCTTCGAAAGCTTCATAAACAACGCGAGGCCTCGAAGAACTCATGCTCTGGGCGACGATGCACCCGACAAGATGCTCACTGGTGGACAATTCCAATGTCCACACCAAGCTGACGGCACGAACGTGGAATATCGCCCAATCCTGGTGAAGAAATCCGAAAAGCTGTAATATACCCTCCTTGACGAACCACGATGCTTTACAGACCTTCTTTACCACCCGGCTGACTACTTGTTTCCGGTCAGGGACCAACTTTTGGACGAATTTAGACGACCGCTGGAGTGATACAAGGATGGAGATGCAACTACCCACAAGATTAAAATCAATGTTCTGAAAACGAACCTGAGTCTACGAGAGTGGAATGAGCAAAGATATACCAACCTCGATGTCCAGACTATCAAGAACGTCGCTAACCCAGATCGACGGGTTCCACGAGATCACGGCGTCAGAAGCCTTTTCGGCAAACCTGACGAGCTTCCCAAGTAGCGACAGTACACGTGAGTACGATGTTCTCTGAAATGGGCTGACATCTCGTTGTCTAACGGCGACCTGTGCGCGGGTCTGACTGAACGTAAACGACTGCTCGACGGCAGCGATCGAGGGCGTGGAGGGCGTGGAGGGCTGGTTCCAGGAGACAGAAGTGGGGACATCGAGGCCGTAGAAAGCCATGCCAAGTGCCAAGGAGCTTCGTGTGATGGATCTGCTAGCTTTGGACGTTGTTGTAGAACTTCTGGAGCTAGATGTCATAATATCTCATCTTGGAGCATGAAGCACTCTCGCATCGCGGGCGAGACAACATGGGATATGTCCTCTTCGACATGAACCTAGCCCGAGTTAGATGTGTATAGTTAAAATAGTCGATTTCTCACGAGTAGTTTCTCCGTCAAGGCGGCAAATATCACAGGTAGATTGATATTCCTCACTTCTTCGTCTTGTACGGGGAGAGCACGGGGAAGGAATAGCGTGAAGCTGATAGCCTGGAAATACTGATCAACGAAAATACGGTGATGTATCTCTCTAACCAACCTCAAGTGGCCGCTCGGTAGCGTCGATGGCATTTAGTATGCCCTTGAGCAGATATTTCCTAAGTATGCTGTGCTCCGCAGCCTCCAGTAAAGTAACTGCGGTCATATTGATCTGCGCAATGTAAGACGTCGCCAGAAGTAAGTGATGAATTAGCAAATTCTTACATCCTCTCTTGTCTCTAGTTCGGCCGTCATATGCTCGTGAATAACTTTGAGGGCTTCGTATATCAGGGCTTCGGTGAGCGGAGAGCCGATTTCTCACTTGTCAAGTAGGGAGATAAAGATCTTGAAAGGACGCGATTCAGAGTAATCTCCAGAAGGGGCGAACATCTCGTTCTAAGTGGGGCAGGTCAGAAATGTCCCAACACCAAACGAAATACTCACTCTCAGCGTAGACCCCAAGAGCTGCAGTGCATGATGCTCGGACTGCATTTCACTCTTATCATCGGGTCCCAATGGCCACGTATACAACCGTCTGTTCAATGACCGGTCGCGCCTCAGGACGACACCAACGGCTGCCTTCATTGGTATCGCACCATCTTTAGGTTTCGCACGTTTAATGGCTGCGCTATTAACACGCACCGTCTGTAGCAACATATCCAGCGCACTCCTGCGGACTGAAAGGTTGTCATCTTCTAGGGCAGCCGCAAACGCTCTAATTACCAAGCCGATGTCGCGCCCAACGATTGCAGTGATGTCTGAAACGAATACAGCAATGGAAAAGCGGTGCACTCGTTTCGCTCACCTTCGTCAGCATGTAGCCGCGGTAGACGTCGCGATAAAAAGTTAATGGCCGTACTGCGAGCAGACGGCGTCGCGATCGTAACTAGCCAAATGTTTTGCATGAAGAACATCGGTGATACAGTCCCAGATAATCGGTCCAAAGGCCCTAACACCTATTCACAGTCCAGTCATATAGGACGCGTGGAACCAAGGGGAACTCGTACCTTGTCGAAAATTTCACCAGTTTCCTCCTCAAGTCCTGGGAATAGTGCAAGGATAAATGACTTCATTACAGGTCATGCTGCAGTGGTAGGCAATATGTGTCGTAGATGTTGAGCAAGGCAGGCTGGTCGGTCTTTTAGTAAAGTGCATGGAGTGCGGGCGTGGAAATCTCAACGGACCTTGACTGTCGTGGAGGCATACTCGAACAAGGGGGACAATCCCGAGGACCAGACTGGAAGGTCGCGTTTCCGGCCTTCAGTCTAATATCTTGTCAGGATACGGACCGCCTGGGTGCCAAATCACTCACACCAAGGACTGACAGGATGTGAATGTAAACATCCAGCGCGCGTTGTACCCCAGCCCGCAGAACGGGGTTCAAGCACTGAGAGTCGTTTGGTTTCGATAGGTTTGTTCGGGATCTCCTTGAACCGGAGGTAGGATTGGGAGGTCCACACCTGATGGTCGCCAAACGGATACGAGCCAAAGTCTGTGCTGTAAAAGTTCACCGCCGAGCGCAAAAATGATGTCGAAATGTGCAACATAGATTCTTGACCAGGTAGACAAGATACATACATCAGCAGTTGGGTGACACTTGATGCCTGCCTCTTCTGACGAGTCTGCCGCGATCGAATAGACATGGAAAGGACCGGCATCGAAAGCAACATGTTGTACCGAAAGGGAAAAAAGGGAGATGGTCACGATCTTGTTAGAGTTGTTGGGATGCGCGACCTATCACAATCCAGTGAGCGTAACGCGGAATGGAACGGAACGGACTCGGAGGCATGCCTGTTCCACGGGGTCTCCACTGCAGACCATTACAGTTGGCACGGCCTCCCGGCGCTCAGTAAACTCGTCCCGCTGGATCAGGTCAAGCTCCTTCAGGTACCTCGGCACAACAACTTGACCCGAATTCCCAAGTACACTTTCCCCAAAAATTGTCGATGCAAGAGACCCAACATCTGGCAGAGTCGGGAGAAGAAGGAACGATCTGTGCATGCAGAACGTGAGAATGGCGACGGGGCGTGTGCACTAGCAAGATAGACTCACGTCTGTGGGTAGCACTGGCACGAACTTAGCATGAGTCCTCACGATTTTTACGACATCCATGACGGCATCACGCTCGAACTGCGTATGGTGAGGCGAAACGGTGAGGACAGCGTCTTGGATAAGAAGTTGCATCGCAATGAGTTCCTCTGTTCCATTCGATGCCATCGCTTTGCTTGAGTATCACTGAGGACCGCGCGGACTCGACGATGTCAGAGGTGGATGTTTGTGTATGGTAGGAGACGGCCTCGGTGTCGTAAGGCGCGCATTTGGACTCGGAGGAGCTCACTCCGGGCGACGGGGAGAGCGACGGGGAGAGCGAATAACAGACTCATCAAACATAGCCACGGCGATCACAGTCACACATCAAGTCGCGTCGCAAAAAGTAGTATTGAGAATGTAACTACAAGTCTATAACAGCCTGAGTGTACGACTATTCTGCTGGATCCTACATGTGGTCACAGATTACGGCGAATAACTCCATAAGCCCAGTGTGACGCGCCACATGCATTTCCGAAGTTACTGTA
The DNA here is from genome assembly GCA_038091235.1 of Tylopilus rubrobrunneus. NCBI lineage: Eukaryota > Fungi > Basidiomycota > Agaricomycetes > Boletales > Boletaceae > Tylopilus > Tylopilus rubrobrunneus. The sequence continues at coordinate 10,595 of JBBPOC010000635.1, read as the reverse complement.
GGCTCAATTGGAGCGTCCTGCATGGCACCTATGAAAACATTGCAGACGTTTGTCTGCATGCTTGCATAAGCTTCAAGACGCTCTCGAGAAATAAAGTCGTGTTGCCTGAGGGGGTCTTCCGTGTCAACGAGGCATTTCACCTCAACAGTGAGCTAAAAAACAAGGTTGAATTAGTATCCTATATCAAACCAAAGATAATACGTACGATTGATAACATAAGGGCAATCTTTTCATGTGGCACTGCACCGATTGCATGCCACATGAGCCGGGAACGGTCAGCTGGATTGCGGAGAAGATCCGGAATGTTGACAAATGAGGGGGAGCTCTCATCACCCAGGAGCTGGTAAAGAATGTGACGAATGACGCCACGGGCGTACCAACGCGAGACATCCCCACGGTGCCACTCGTGCCAGTACCGACAGCCATGCACGAGTGTCCACTCTGCTTCATCCTTGAGGGCAGCAGGGACAGGAGCCTCGTACGAAAGGGGAAGCGAGGCGAAAAACGGGTCGCCAGAGGATCGAACAGCATCTGAGTAGATTATGTGCAAGACTGTTGCCCTAACGTGTGACAGCCACGGATATGCAACTCCTTGGAGCTATTGCAGTCAATTATAACTCAGTATCAGTGTCATCACGACTCACCCCGATGATGATCCCTTCTCGCATGCCACGATATGTGGCCTCTGGGAGAACGGAACACACTGGATCCAAGCGTAAGCGTCAGACTAATACGAAGGACAAATAAGCTTGAAACATTCACTCGGAGGGACAAAGACCAGCCGATGCCTGTCGATGACAGCATCAATGGCCGCTGAGACGGCATCCGTCGGGAACATGATTCTCGGCAAGAGCGCAGACAGACTGAGTTCAGCAATAAGTAAGGACCTGCAAAGGACAAATTTAGATTCCTGAGCAACGAGCGACATGAGGCGTGATTGGGTGTGCAAGATGTGAGGGATGAGAGCTAGTTTTTTTCACGTCAGTAAGGGTGTATTCTACTGCTGTGTACTTGCCATCGATATCGGTATATTGGATCCCGATGGAGTGAATCGGTGGTGGTTCATCCGATGAGCTGATAGCAGGTGGTGAATGGTTTTCTTGCGAAATAATGTTGAAGACTTCAGAGAATGCTTGAGCGATGTCGAGAGGATAATCTTCAAAGCCATCGATGGGCGAAGACGAAGCCATGATTAAAATTCAGACTCAGACTGGGACGAGCAAGCAATACCGATGCGGAAGTTAGACTGCCGTCTAAAAGAGGCAACCGCGAAAAAGACAAAAAGTTGACGATAGAACGTCAGTGCGAACGTTTGTGGCCGGGAGGGTAGGAAAACCTACCCTTGGAGGCTCCAGACGAGCGAAACGAGCCGGGCAGTGAAACGACCACACCAGGTGACGTCCGCAGTGGCCAGGAACACATCCTACCAAGGTTGGAAACAAGTGCGACGACGAAACAGATGCACCGTGTCGAAATAGAGCCCCTGGAGGCCATAGAGGCGAGCAGGGAGACCCCTCGAGAAAACAGCGCCGAATACGACGGGATACATCATAGAAGCGAAGAGAACGAGTGCGTCGTCGAAACGAACCTATTACGTCGAAGTAGAAGGCCAGGAGACCCTAGCGGCGAGCAGGACGTGATGGGACGTGTTATCGCCGATTCGAGCCGACCTCTACGAGCGCACCGTAGGAATGTACTGGATAACGTACGGCGTGGTGCTCTTGATACGCCCCACGATGTAGTTGGTGAGCGAATTTGACATACCTAGAATGAAGAATGTGAGGCGGACGAACGACCAAGATGATAGCGGCGAAACGTACCATACAATTGACCAAAGGTGAGCCTTTGCGACACCAGAAGAAGTGGTCACTGTTCCTTTGCAATGTCCATCCGTACTCGCGGTGCTGTCGTGCGCCAGACCATTGTTGACCAGCTCCCCCAGTATCAACTCACGCGAGATCCAGTTGTGAGTGCCAAAGAGAACACTGATGCGTGGTGCACGGCCTGCAGAGGACTTGATATCGTCGGCGATAGTACGTACCAGAACGATGGTACGCACCCCTCACGAGTTTAATGCCGAGTGCGTAGTTGTTCTGCCGTGCAAGCGCAAGTGAGCGTGCAAGATGAGCGGCCGTCCTGAAGTCGAACAAGTCAGCTACAGCACGAGTAAAACGAAAACAGGAACTGACCTTCGCAGATATGCTTGGTGTGTTACACAAACTACTGGCTGCGGCTCAATCTTCAAGTTCTGAGCATTTCTTGGTCCAGACGCGAATATACTCGCCAAGCCGGAGCAATCAGGAAGCTTGTTGAAGAGCTCCACTAATGCATGTCCAAAGGCGTCAATGGCAGGTTGATACCAGCTACGTGTCATGTCACCAGATGAGCGCGAAAAACAAGGATCAGGGTACCTGTGCTCGACGTCGAGGATAATCCGAACGCTTCCGTCCTTGGCATGTGTGCAAATTCTATTCAAGTCACGGCAGAGCTCCTTGAGATCCTCCACATCTTGGGCTGCCAATGGTGAATCCTTGGGGACCCGGCCCTTTAGAACCATGAGATCCGAAGACTCGGGGGAACCAGAATACGGAACCGGCGGACTCAACATCGGGCGGGTCCGCGTCAAGAGAATAGACAAATTGCGCAACGCGTCCACATTGGGGAGGAGAGCCGTCTACACAGTGGTAGTAGTGTCAGCACACAGGTCATGCGAGTCACGACGACGACCTACCAACTTTATCGCCACCTAGGTTCGCCTACCCGCGACGTCTTGCGTGCCTCAAAGTCTGCAGCCACGTTGATGCTCCGGATTATTTCGGCAGCGATACGTTTGTGGATGGGTTGCTTGTTTGGTTTCCCTGCGCTTTGTCCTTCGTCGGTTGGACGTGTCGTACCAGCAGCCTCGTGTTCATCTACTTCTATGCTGTATGCAAACATGGCGTCCTTGATCTAGTTCCAGAGGATGGAGAGCAAGGAAAAGGCTGCACGGGCAGTGTCTCCGCCAACGAACTGACAAGGAGCGAGTCAGGTAGGGCACGAAACAGTAAACAGAGACAAACGTACGTGATCAAAGAACGTCCGCCTCACGAGGCCCTTGACGACTGTGCCTACGAGAGGGACCTTGGGCAGCGTGCCCAGTATCACGGAAGCGTGGTCTATGATGGTCTCTGGCTCAGACGTGGTCTTGGCTAGCTTGAAGGGAGGCGAAGGACGGGACCTCGCGTCGGCATACAGAGCAAGCAATGCACCGCCAGAGACGACGGATGCAAAGAGGAGGGTTGTTCGAATGGGACCTCGTGTGCGTACCCGAGGCAGAGGAGGCGTGGAATAGAGTCTTTGTGTTGCATGAGTAGCCCTGTTGAAGAAACAAACTGCCCGACCAGTTCCCTAAATTCGTGTCCCCACTGCTCGTTCCTCTTCACTTCATCTACGAACGCCTCAAACTTCTGGGTTCGCCCGTGGCTGACGCACCGGCTGCACTGTCGATGGCCACCACCTTCATCAGCGGGGCGACTGCACACACAGTGCTCCTCCTGAGTTCCGCTGCGCGCTCCAAGTCTTGCTTGACCATGTCCTTCGTGACTGGTGTACCCTTCGTGGTCGTCTCCAGTGCAGGCGTTGGCTCGTCCAAACGCGCGATCAGAAGGGGTGTGCACATCGCCAGGGAAGAAAGCCGGGAGACGAGGAGGTGCGATAACACCTTAATCTCATCCGACGGATCTGCAAGCGCAGGGAGGAGATGCGTCAGATATGTCGGCAGGTCAAGCTTCAGCAAGCACATGTCCAGCTCCATGGCATGCATGCATGCATGCATTAGATGTCAATAACAAATCAGCAGCCGTGGTAAGCCCACTAATGCGTAAAGCGTCTCCCAAGCAGTCTTGCGTGCGTCAAGTCCATCATCCACTTGATGTATCCATGGACCCATTTGCACAGTCCGCATAAGGTCAGGGTTAACCTTGGACTCGGGATAAAGGGTAGAAAGAAGCGTCGAGAGATGCATAAGATGCGGTTTCGTCCGTGCAGCGGAGTTGAGCGCGGGCAGCGCGAGACGACGAACAGTCTGCGTGAACCCAGACAATCAGTTATATTCAAAAACTCGGGGACAAACTTCACGCACGAGATCAGTATCTTTCATCAAACTCAAAAAGTCCATGAGCAGCGGTGAAAGCAGTTCGTCGTAGGCATGCGAACTTTCAGCGAACGTGAATTGAATCGCTAATACCACCGTGGCTCATTGTCATCCCGTATACCTGCGTGGAGCTGGGGAAAGTAGCATGAGGGATGTGTGGTTGTGAGTTTGCCCAAGCATGCTGCAGCAACATTCCGCGCCGATTCCCCCGAGTCTGAAGTAGAACTACGGAAAAGAGGGGTCCAGATAGCATCTGCAACAGGCTCAAACTTTCCATGAGTACAACCTGGGGACAAGCCGCCATCATTAGAAAATTCCAAAATAGAGGAAATCCCTGTAACTGACCTCTTTGAGAGCGTGAAGAGATAGTAGCCTCTTTGATGGATTTTGCTCTGCAACTTCGAGAATGGCGGAGAGGAATAAATGAGGGCTCCCAATTGCAATCATGATGTTCCCTTTTTTGAACGTCAGTGGAAGCCACTCGAGTTGAGACCATGTTGCACTCACCAGCAGCAAATGCGGCTGCTGTCCTAATCCATTCCTCCTCTGCCGAAAAGTGTTCGATCCCATCATCGAACACATCGCGTTGGATAGACATATCGCTAAGAAACATGAGTTCGATGCATCATCAGATAACGCAGATGCCCACACGAAGCGACCTAACTCCCCCAAGATGAATAAGCTAAGGACCACAGTGAACGACTTGACTTTCGATGATTCTATTCATTCGAACTTTCAGATTGGCAAGTGTGTCAACAGGAGAAACCTATACCTTGACAATCTTGCAGTATTCTGCAATCGTCCCCGCAGTGATGCCCTGGGCACTCCTGACAACCTGCCCAATGCACTTGGCGACGTTGATCAAAGTTGGTCTTCTTCTTCATCGGGACCAACGGTGCGAAGCCGCTTCCGACGCCAGGTAGCAGGAAGCTCCTTGCGAGAAGTAGCTGAGGGAGTGAGATACTTGCGCGATTGGGTGGGTGCATCAATCGGGACAAGCGACTCAGGCACGATGTTCTTGCGAGTACCAGTAGCAGCGGACTTGCGTTTCGTTGATGGAAGCGGAGCGACCTCCCTGTGTGAGGTGAGGTACCAGGAGAGTCGATGAATGGCGTGATGGGGGTCTCTAGGCTGTACATTTGGTCTAGGTTGGGGAGATGAGAAAGGATGAGTGGCTCAGGCTGTGGAGGTTTCGAGCCCTCATAGATGACATCGTTGAACTCGCCAAACAATGAAGGGAACTCGCCACATGAGTCAGTGCCGAAGTCACCCATCAACGGACTTGTCATGATATCTGCATGGATGTCCGTGCCGAGAGCAGGAGTAGTGAGCAAGTCATCGTCAAAAGGCGAGTCAATGAGCGGTGATGTAAGACATTCGTTCAGATCATTGGACTGAAGCTCTGGCGTGGTGGCTATGGAGTAACATGAGTCAGCCATGAGTGAATATCCGGTTAATAAGCACATACCATTCAGCACGTCCATGAGAGATCTGATCGCCTCAACATCCGTCACTGCTGTAGCGACAGCCATCGGCGCAGGGTTCTCCGTCGGGACATCGATGGCCCCATTATCGCCAGAGTTTTGAGAGAGCATGTTCAAGTAGTTTGAGCAAAGGTTTGTAAAATCGGGTGAAGACGCAAAGGATTCAGGCGGAGGCGAAAATGCTTCTTCGGGGTCTGTTGTTCTACGTGGAGTTGTACGGGGGGCAACTGGCAAAAACTGGGGTATCCCATAGTGGGCGGCAAGATCCGAGATGTTGCTAAAGACCGGGTTGGACGTCCGTGGACGTGCAGGGTGGTTGTTTATCGCAGCATGGCGAGTAGACGAGCTTGAAAGTTGGTAACTTTCAAGGTTAGCGGGGGAAGAAACGTGATGACCGGGATTGGGTGATAGACCGGGGTGATGCGGGATCGACCGGTAATTCAGAACTTCAGGGATGCCGAGGACATCTTGATCTGGAGTATACAGGGAATATTGCGGAGTGGAGAGGGGTTATTGGAAGTGTCCAGAGCAGTGAAAACCTCTGGCTTTCCACGCTTCTTGAGCAGGATCATGATCTACTTCAAGCAAGTTTTGACTCATTGGTCCCCAATCTCCACATCGCGGGAAGCCTTAGTGACAACTTTGACCGCCCGGGCGGTATTGCCTGTGGTGCGGCATATCGCGTGCCACGCCTTGCCACTTTTGGGCGTCATCATGTCCGTGGCACATACCCATAGGTCGGCTATGCACTCCTCTGCGCAACCATGCACCTCCGCATCCGTATCATGCGTACTGAGACGCAGAAGCGCATCATCGTAAGCCCGTTCGGGCCAGTCGCTGTTCTTCAGCGGTCGTGTGGCATTCAGCAGCGCAGAGAAGACACGGAACGCCTCGGATGTGACTCGAGGGGGCGCTCCCGGAGTGACTTGAGAAGGATAGCCGTGAGGGTCGGTAGAGGGGCTAAACACTGCGGGTGCATGCGTCGAGAGGAAGAGAGGAAGAGAGACATGTCAAAGGCAGTGTCGATGTTATCGTAGTGGGCGACTAGGAGAGGATGGTTTTGGACAATAGGTACAACCTGACTGGCCAGCGACCCAGGCAGCACACCGAGGAGAGTGTAGAGGAGTTGAAAGCCCGCTTCAAGTTGTACAGTCGGGGGCGGCGTCTTTGGTGGCTTTGGTTGGCCGAGCAGTGCCTTTGACAACGAAGGAACCTGAGATCTTAGAAGCGTGTAAGGGGTCTCCTCGACATCCATCGGCTCTTCACTATCGCGCTTCCTCTTTCCACGTACAGAATAATCTCCCTCTAGACTTTGCGGCAAGCCACCATACATGCTCGTTTGATTGAGAAGCGTGCCGTAGGTGGCCCATGCTTCCAGGTGGACGGTCTCTTCTTTGTTGCTGAATCGCGATATCTGGACGGGTGAAATGCTTTTGTGCAACGCGGCCAGGAGTCCTGGGCGAGTGACAACTTGAATTACAGCGACAGTAGTTTTGTTGCCGAACGACGGATCTTGTATGAAGTATCTTCGTGGCCGGAGTGGCTGGTGACAGTCAACGTGTGAAACGGGCGACGCGGAACTTGGACGAACTGATCAAGCTCCTGCTCATCATCCTCATCCTCATCGTCAGCATCTACCATCTCCTCATATTCGCCATCACCTTCTCCAGCGTAATTCTATGGGAAAATGAGGTGTTATTTCGCAATGGACTCAGTCCGACTTACAGAGTCATATTTGATGTATTGAGTCCCAACATGTACCATAGAATCTACGAATGGCGTGACTCGGAAGGAGCACACATCTGTGGATAAGTCCCTCCGGAATAACGGTGCGTGCAGAGTGAGCTTTTGGCCGGAGAACAAGGAGGTTCTCTAAACCTGAAAATGCTCCAACGCACTGATCCTCGTCGTAAACCATGTCCTTGAAGTCACGAGACTCGAGTTCTTCCCTTTCATTGACGAAAAACGACAAGCCAAGGCGAGGTAAAGTGATGGACAGTCGCAAGACGGATGCAGAATCGGGGAATGTCGTGATTACGAGACTCCTGGATTCATAGAGAGGTGACTCCTTCCAATACTTCCCTTCGCGCTGATTGACGTTTATACACTTGAAAGAATTGTGAAGCATTTCCCACGTTGGACTTCGGGTATCCACAATGGTCTCGTGACCCCTGTACATACGGTATTGTGCAGATGCACAATCAATCCTCCAATGGTTAGGGGATTTATCCCAGAGTTGTCCAAGAAGGCGTATCTCGATGAATTTTGTGGACAGATTAAGCCAATGAACATGCCCATCAACAAGTGCGGGTGGAAGGTCTCGCTGGAGCTTGCTCGAAGGAATCAATGCGAGCATATCTCTGCCGGCCATTTCACTTTAAGTATAACATTGTCATCTGTGATTGAAAAGTGGATCTGACAGCGGGTTCCTCAATCGAGACAGTCGTGCCAACACTGGAAGACTATGAATACTCACCTTTCGTTTGGACAACAGAGCCTGAGGGACAGTCATGAAATCCAGTCCCGGAAGATTGGATGGGATTACGAAGAATCCCTGCTGCGAAGTAGTTCAAGTTAGGGATACATGTTGATATCAGAAGTTGGAATGCACACATCACGGAAGATCTGTTGGAGTACTTCAGAGTCATTGTTCCAAGTTTTTGGCCTCTGGCCTTTCTTTACCCGTGGTAGTCCACGCAATGCTTGACCAGCCACTCTAAATTCCCCATTGAGTATGTTGATATGCAGCGTTTGTGAAGGTTGACCCGGATTTGCCATTGCTTCAGTTGCATATGTAAGCCAGTGGGTGTTTGGATGCGGTGACTGCTCCCATCTCTGTGCACCTGGATGATACCCAGCTAAAATCGTGGCAGCAGCAAGGTCAATACCGTAATCTGATGGATCAGCAAGGATCACATTTCTCAAGGTCTCCTCGAGAACATGAGAAAAGAAATTGTCTCGTTGAGTGAATAGATCTGAGTAAGCACCGCGTAGCCGTAAAACTGGAGAGTTTAAGTATGAACATTGAGGGTATGAATTCGTGAACTGAATTAGACATACGTCTTGAACGGGATTCCCGCATGAAGAAGACACATGAAAGTAGAGCATCGACATCTTCAGGTGAATTCAAGAGGTTGCAGAGAATAGTGCGGTCAGCATGAAATGTGCTTCGACAAGTGGCTGCCATATCGTGCAATCGGATCCAGTATTCCTCCCTAGTTGGTACCATGGCCAGGTCATATGCTAAATCCTGGACCCAACTGAAGGTTTTCCTGCGCGCCCTCCGAATAAGTGCGACAACTCGCTCTAGAACATCTTTGCTAGCGCTTGGGGCGAGCAACCGGGTGAGCACCAGTGAAATCACATTCATCGACATACTATCCATTGAACCCGCGCTGGCATCTGTGAACCAATGTTCCAGCTCGTCTAGAATGGCATTGCAAAAGAATGAGTCTTCAAGCTCCTGATGCCAGATCCATGTACCCGTGGTCAAGTCTAGCGATCCAACCTGGAGGGCTAACTTGGTAAGGAGATAATACATTGGGTGATAGCGCAAGTGGATGGATCTGCTGCGTAGTCCTTGCAGGAGGCTGAGCCATTGGAGCGAGCCACCACTGCGCAAGTGTGCAGACGCAATGAACTCGTCAAGTGATAAATCAGTGGGACAGTGCATTTGAGCAGACAAGATGTCATTGGGCGAGTGAGCAGTACCATCCATCAATTTTCCGGATCGATCGCTATCATGCCAACAGATGAAGCGACCAAAATGCTCCTTCAAGTCGTCCCAGTTGCTGTGGAGCTCTGGTCTCCATATTGAGAATCTCGAACCTGGCGTCCGCTTTAAACGAGGAGGACCACGAACAACATAATGCAACATCGGGCACTTCTGGGAGAGGGAGGACTCTGGATAGAAGTAGGCAAAGTGGATCTGAACGTGAAGGGAGGGTCCTTGACGCCCGACAAAGTAAGACTGGAATGCAGGAACATTTGCAAGGAGGTTGTATCCTTCCCTTTCAACTTGCCAGTCATCAGAGAAAATTTCCTTGTAGGTGTCGAAAAGGTACGAAATGCGGGACACAGCAGATCGCCAAATAGAGATGCATGGTGGGCATTGAAGTTCGAAGACGAAGACTTTGTCAAGTAACGGCAAGCCGGGCAATAGCAATTGAGAAAGCTCCGCAGTCTCGACTAATCGTGGACAATGTGGATATTGCTGACATTTACCATGGGTAAATGTGAGATTGGCGCCTTCATACTGCATGCCAGTACTTACGGGGATATCTCTCATTGAACCTTCTTCTTCAATGCGAGCTTTCAGCTGCTGAAGATCCGGGGATCGATCATTATAACGGACAGGGAAGCTGTCTTCAGTGAAATTGTCCGACAATACTGACCATCCCGGACGTGATTGGGAATGGCGTGCAGAGAGATATTGGTATGCGCAGGAGAGACGGTGGAGACTTGTTGTGCTGCGGAGGAGCATAATTTCCAGGATGACTACTGGGATGGCAGGGGAATAGTCTGCTAGGAGGGGAATTTTCCTCACAGCTAACTTGTCGAGTGCCACGTAAAGCTCGATCAATGTCAACAATATGATAGATCGATATTCCAAATTGTCGTGCGCCGACTGCGCATATTTGTCCATCAAGAAGGTCTAGCTGCATGCATGCCTCGTCTACATCCTCGACGGATGCAAGCCAATCATCAATCCCCTCCTCGACTGATCGCTCGACGTCATGGAGAGTAACTTCCGGGTCGGCATCGTATGCCTCGTCAAAAAAGGTTCCATTTGAAGACAAAAAGTCGATAATAGTTCCACGGCGTCGATGGTTGGGGTTGAAGGGTGTACGGATGGATTCGTGGGCATGATTCTCAAGAAGGTCGCGAATGTATTCACGACTGTCTAGGAGCGAAAGTTGTGTATCCCTGGTGAGCTCATTCTGGGAAGGGTTCCGAAACGGGGATCGACGGGCGCCTAG
>JBBPOC010000634.1:0-14989 GCA_038091235.1 Tylopilus rubrobrunneus | reverse complement strand
ATTTTCCACTCAGCCATTCTTGCCTTATCCAGCTCGAATGCAAGGATCAGTTTTTGTCTCTTGCCGTGCTCGGGCGTTGATCGGGAGTTGGTGACTTATTTTATGTATGTTCAGCGACTAACAATGGGAAGCAGGAAAGCTCGAGGGTTGGGATCGCTCTGGAGAAGAAGATATCACTCGATTCACACAGGAGTTTGACCGGACAACCAAACTGGTTATCGTGAACAAGTGGAAAACTGCCTACGTCAAGATCGGTGGGCGTCGCACCCATAGTTCAAGACATGGTATCATATCTGGGCAGCTGAAGCTGTCAGGGTATGATTTTTATTTGATATTAACCCACCCCTGATCATCTAATTTCATTTCATGTAGGGAAGAAGCTACAGGGCTGTTCAATGATTCTGTTGACGCAATCATTGATGCATTTGAGCAACAGAAAAAGTATGCAGAAACACCGATTACAGTGCGTTTTACACTTCTGGCTTGGAATAGCTTGCACGTTGATTCACACTCCAGACGGCGCTTGTTGTGGGAGGGCTCTCAGCAAACCGATGGGTCTGGACTCAGCTCGAGTCGTACTTCACCGCCAAGAACATAAGAATTTACCGGCCGTATAATCATAGGTCTGTTGCTTATGTACCCTGCAACCATTTCCTGACGCATCTCGTAGCTGCAAGGTGGTTGCTACGGGTGCAGTTTTATATGCAATTACCCTGACACAATCGATGGACACCCCTTCGATGCGCACCCTCAGGGATCCCTTGACCAGGGTCCCGTGTAACAAGGAACGCCTCGGTACCAGGACCGCATTGCAAAACATACTGTGTCGAGTTGTCTCAAGGTACGCTGCGTCGTAATTAAGAGGCCCCTATATAAAACGACTCTCCACTTCAAGAGTACAAACAGTGGTGAAGAAATGCAATATGTGGGAGTGGTTGTCTCCCTGCAGCAAGGAATTCAATCCACATTGACAGCCCGAGTAAGCCCGTATGCATTGACAGTTTTCGAGGCTGTCCATCCCCCCTTAGATGGGCTCATGCACTACAAGGGTCTCTTTTCTCAAGAAGCGAACGAACCCAGACAGTTGGGCCGGAGTGAACACAAATTTAGGTCAGGCACGAATGGAAACATCAATATCTCACCTTGAGGACTACTGGCACGCCAAACAATGACTTAACTTGTATTCAGCTCACTGTATGTATAAGTTGTAACGGATCTGACGAGTGTGACCATACCACTACTAGCTACAATGCGATATCCTTACTGATCGACGTGTGGGTTCCAAGATTGGCAAGAAGTCCATGAACTCGAATAACATACTGGTAGCCTTGTCAACGGGGTCAACGCGACGTCGGAAACGACGTTTAGCCCACGCAACAAGATACGTGAGTACAGTGATCCAACGCCACCTCCTCTCGAACCTTCACCTTGAGCGAACAGTCGGCCGCAACCCGTCTATACTCCGTGTCAGCTGTTCAAACAACAACGCCCCGAATGGTTGCCTGAGTCGAGCAAGGATCCGCAACGCTTGTGTCGTCGCGTCAAGCGCATTCGCGAGCTCTGCAAACTCTTAGTGCAGCAGGAGGCGGATCCACGAGTGAATGAGGCAGAGGGCCTCCCGGGTCTCATGATCTCTACATGTCCGAACGCCGGCGCGGTTGCGCGACATACACGTAGGTTTTGCGCGGGAGTGGTGTTGGAAGCGCGATTAGATTGAGTGGGGGCCCCTGATAAGGCAGCGGCATAAACAAAAATCGGCGCCGATTCTGTGATCGTTGGTGGTTGAAGCTAATGGAGGTGATGGTGTAGCAGCTTAGCGAGGGAGAGGTCAGCCAAAGATGATTGCAATGTTATGATGACGCAGTTCATCTCAACCTCCTTGATGAGCGGTGGGATATGCGGCGGAGCGATGGACTTGTATACAGTGAGGTCCATGGGGAGATAACTAGTCACATCGCTTGAACTAGCCAAGATGTACTCCAATAAGCGGCCAACTGCTTTATCACCCTCGTATATGGCCGGGAGGGCGACGTCGAAGACGCCAAACAGCGAATACGCGATGTCTTCTACGAGTATCGCTTCTCGTCTAGATGCCAGAAAAAGCTACTCTCGTATCCATCCTGTGCCGGGGTGAAGTAACGCTGTCTGTTGCATCTCCGCAATGATGGCAGGCGACTCATTCTGGTTGAACAACTCCGAGCCGAGGTACGGTTTCCAGTCCTCGGTGTAGAACTGAATAGTCGGCGGAGCAACGTATCCTCGGTGTGTCCATGTCCGGGTTATTCCAAATACTCCCTGCAAGGTCACCGGGACGCTGGGACTCCGACAAAACTCCACGAAGATAGACGATGGTCACGGTGAGGTAGGAGCCACGATACCATTTAAACGAAGAAGTTGGGGGTAGATCGTAGACGGGGATGTTCCTAACTTGCTGGTGATCGGGATCAGGAGGCCCCCATTTGTGAGATAGCATGACGTATCGGTAGAACTCCTTCGCCGCTGTCCAATACGGTCACGATGTGCCCGTCGTTGCTGACCAAGCCAGCTCGCTACAGACGGGGAGGGCCGAAAATGCTTCTGTTTGCTGCTGCCTGTCACAAAGAGGTTTTTTCAATAATACACCGAATCTTATATCTGGCATTTCGACATATTCATATTCTGTTATCACCATCTATTGGTTGGTCGACAGTGTAAGAAAACGACTTACTTTTCGGTTTCAACGCCGGGCTTTGATCACATCGTAAGAAATGCTTCGACCGCGTCTGCATAATGTTCTGCGTCGTGTATCTTCTCTCGTATCCTCGATAGTCCGACGAATCGAGTTTGATGGCCTGAACACCATCTAACTAGCCCGTCTAAAACAATACAAGGCACAAAGTATACCTCATCAGCGTCACGCAGTGCCTCGTCCCACAAGCTCATCGACACCAGCGCTTCGCTCCGCTTGACGAGTATGTCAATGGAATCCAGCATATTGAGAGACAATATCGTGGAGTACTCGTGAGGTGGATGAGGACGGGGGAGAGAGCGAGTGGGGGGCGTGTAGACGTCGCGTCGTCCTCGCCGTCGACGGGGGAGAGAATGAGTGGGGGGGGGCGTATCGACGTCGTGAGGTGGGTGAAGATGGGAGAGAAGGCCATTCATATTGCGGGTGCGCGAGGACAAGGGTCGTCGTCATCCCATTGTTGGGTGCGCGATGGGCAGCTGGGCGAGTACGTGGGCAAGCGCAAGCGTGGGTGAGGGCGCACGCGCGCATGGACGAGGGTAACAGTGTGGGTGACGGCATGAGCGAAGGTGCGTGGGCGATGAGTGATACGACCGAGACAGGAAATCTCCACGGCTCTGATCGAAATTCGCGCAAGGGAGGGTAGGGGTGCGATTCGCGTGCCGTACCACTCGTCTTCGCAGCGGTATTGTTGACTACTGTAAGCAGGTCAACGATGACATCCACGATGCATGATGGTGTTGAACGTTGAGTCGAGCGGGGTATCGGCGGACGATGATCACATTTACTACTCAGTTGACAAACTTCGTCAGTAACATGACTAGAAGAAGCGCCAAAGGCACCAGAACACGAGTTCAAACAACTGGAACAGGGGGGTCGAAAAAAACTCACCTGGCAACTTGAAAGCTTCAAATGATGAAGGGGCTCATGTAAGCGACCAGACCGCCGCGCACATGCCGTTACACCAAAAGGTAGAGATAAAGGACAAGGAAATCAACTCGGGCGATCGTGACATGGTGTGCGATTCGAGGGACTAGGCGGGCCCACTAGTAAAACTTGGGAGACAGTATAGAAATTATTGTGATATGATGGAGAACGGACGGCGTAACGGGAATATCAGTTGCGACCTGAAACAAGCTGGAACACCGATCTACATCTACTGTATATCCATCGTGCTAATACCGCCCATTAAATCACTCAACGGTGTCTCCTCTCGAACTTGAACCATAATCAAACAGTCTGTAGCCACACGTCTGTACTGTGCACGCGACACCGGCGTGAGCAGCAGCGCGCCAAATGGTTGCTTGAGACGAACGACGAGCCGCAGCGCGCGCGTCGCCTCACCGAACAAGGGCTTACCGCGTGAAAAATCCAGTTCAAGGAGTGGGTTGATCCAGGGATGGATAAGGAACCCTTTCAGATCAGATAAGTCGTCTCGGGTCCGAATCTCTACATCTCCGAGCACCGGTGACGTCCCACGATAAGCAGGGAGGTCGGATTCGCCTTGGAGACGCACGAAATCATCAAGGGGGAAAACGATGCCGGAGAGTCGGAGTCGACCAGAAATCTGCAGCAAAGAAGGAAGCTTGCAGCACTCCTGGTACATTTCTATGGCTTGTGGGAGGTTTGGGAGAGATCTTCGCAACGTTTCGACCGAGCCTTCCATGTTGGCTGTCTCGATCTGTGCTAGGATGTGCGGTGGAATAATTTGATCATAGACACTGAGATTGTGAGGGAGGTAGCTGTGGTGACTCCCGGACCTGCCAGTCCACGCGAGAAGTGTAACGTTGTCCGAGCGTGTTAAGATGTGCTCTAGAAGCCGACCGACGGCTTGATTGCCCTCACCATAGATGACCGGGAGTGCAACATTGAAGATCCCAAACAACGAGTAGGCTTTGTCCTCCTTGCGAGTGGTCTGACGCTTCGACGCAAGAAAGAGCTTCTCCCGGGCCTTGTCAAACCCTGGTTGAAGAGTGACCAGATCTGTTGTCCTGAAGTCCATCGCCTGTTCCATCTCGTAGAGGATGTCAGGTGATTCCTTGTGGTTGAACATCTGCAGTCCGAGGTAGGGCTGCCAGTCCTCGGTGTAGAACTGGACGACCTCGGAAGCAAGATATTCTTGGTACGTCCACCCACGCGTGTTCCAAATGCTCCGCCATAGGGAGCCTTTCACCTGCGACTTTGAGGATACACCGAGAAGGTGGACGACAGTAAGCGAAGATCCGCGATACCATCGGAACATGGCGACGAGTGACTCTTGCTGCACTGCTTTGTCGAGTTGATTCACGCAGCACGTGTCACTCCACGCCCACTTGAACCCAAGTGTGTGGACAAGTATGCAAAAGTTCTTCAGCTTGCTGAATGCCGGAGAAGCAGGGAGCTTATAAATCGAGAGATTTTCGACAGTTTTGAATGTGGGTTCATGAGGCTGCCACCTGTGAGAGAGCATGACATAGCGGTAGAACTCTTTCACTTCTTTCCGGATGCGCGCATGGTCGAGCTGACTCGGAGTCGTCATGGATGACCGCAGCTCATCATAAATCGGTAACTTCTCGAATTCTGCTGCTTGCCGCGTCTTATCATAGAGATCACCGGTGACAGCGTCGATGAGGACATGTGGCATATCCTGAATGGTCTCTCCAACGACATCTTGGATTGCAGACGTCGCGTCGACATACCCACGACGAAGGTCTGTATGGACATAATCAATCTCCCCCAGTGGCGAAATGTCGTAGGAATGACTTACCAGAAAGTGCAGGATCAAAAGATCGATCGAGTATTGAAAGCATCACTTTGAATGCCTTGAATGCATCGCCGAAACGCCGCATGCCGTGTAACGCCTTATGCTTGCCTTCATACCCCCTGTGAGATGAAGGGTCGAGCTCAATGACCTGAAATCAGGGATCAGTGTTGCCCTCTCGAAATCTTGAACGAAATGCGAACCTCGTTGCTCTGCTTGAGGAGAATATCATTGAAGTTCGTTGGATTGAGTGTCAGTGCAGTCGAATAGTGTGCTTTGGCATCACCGTGTTTCTTGGCGTCCCTTGCGATATCACCCAGCTTCTCTAGCTTCTTAACCAGACGCACCCGAAAGTCTAAGGGGTCCTTTAGTGGATCACTGCTCCTGCGCCATGGGTAGTTCTTACCGTGTTCCCATTGCGTGCGCTCATCGTAGGTAGCATCGTCTGCAAGTTCATCCTGCGCCTGTCTGAAACACTCGATGGCCTCCGTAAGCCGACCATCATCTTCCAAAATACCGCAGATAGTGCGGTATACTGTGAGCCTCGGAACCTTGAACTGAACGAGAATGGGTCACCATCCCACATGCGACCGATCATAAAGAACATACCTTGGGCGCGGCGTTCAGTGCTGCCACTCCTGGGCCCCGAACCAACATCTTCCTGGCCCAATTTATTAGAATTGCTGAGACTACTTCATCCTGTTTATCTGCCTCGTCTCCGACTCTCCCAAGTGCAGTGGCGCAGCGGTTCACAAACTCTGACGACAAAGATTGAATACGCAACGTTGGCTTGCGATGTCAAACCCTACCATCTAACCAGTCAGTAATTGACATGCTGGCCTTTACATCCTTGGATAATGTATCCTCTAGATTGAAAAGAGAACGTGCGGCGTCGTATATGCGACCTTCAGAATAGAGGGATTCGCATTCGAGCCTCTGTTCGTGTGTGCGGTTGATCCGGATTGATAGATCGGCTTTCTCCTGGGCCCAGGCAAGCTGGACGCGTAGGTCTTGGATGGTTTGTTCGAGAGATGCGATTATTTTGCCTGCAACAAGTTGTGAGCGAAGTACAATGAGGTTTGATGGACGCACTGGAGTACTCGTCCCGTGCCCGAAGCGAGTTGATGCATTCCTCGAAACTTTCTTCCTCCTGGTTGACCGTATTCTGGGCGTCGGGGAGTCGGAGATCATGTTGTTGTGCGGTTTCATCGTGGTTCGTTCCTGGTTCGTTGGATTACAAAACGTGGTGAGAGGAGGGAGAGCAAGAGGAGTGAATAAGCAGACCTGAGATGATTCCAGGGGTTACCGCTCCAAGTGATCTTATAAACGCACAAAGGCTATCCTTTTGCTGCTTGGTTGCGCGCTGAGAGTCAGCAAGTTCGCCGCGTAGCACCCGGACAGTTTCGCGGAGAAAGTTACTGAGATCAACTTGGGGAAGGGTGACACAGGATCCGGTGACGGTGACTGAGTTGTTTCCACAGACGACAAGGTCGTTCATGTCTGAGATTGCCATGGATACAATAGGATGGTCGTACTGGATGACAGACCCGATTTGCCGGCCAGTCGTGGTGCTCCAGAACGAGACGGATGAACCCGCCGCGGCTGCGATCAACGCGCCACTCCTTTCCAGAGCGATGCACTTGGCATCGTCGCTGCTGTGGATGCGCCATTGTGAGAGTGTGGTCTCGTTGAATGGGTCGAGACAGTGGATATTGCAGTCTTGAGATAAAGCGAAGATCTGCTTGCCATCTTTCGACCAGGCAAGAGATCGGTTATACAAGGAATTGACTTTGATTTGAGCGTTGAAGACGAGATTTCCATTCTGACTGTTATAGACGCGAACGCTGTCAGGCAACGTGGCAATCGCAAGGAAATGTCCGTCGGGTGAGAATTTCGCTCCGACCATCCGGATGCCGTGCTTTGGCAACTGAAGGCGTCGTTCGCCAGTCTCGAGTGACCAGACACAGGCAGTGTCGCTCTGTGATCCTGTCGCGATTTTCATCCCATCGAACGAGATGTCGACTGCACACACTCCCGCCCTGTGTCCCTTGAACTCGGTCTTCTTTGCGCCGTTCACCGCGTTCCAAACGCTCACCATGCCACTCTCTGTCCCGCTGACGATCCACTGTCCATCTCGTGACACCGCGATGTCCAGAACGTGACTCCCCGCGTCCATTGGCGTTCCCACTTCCGTGCCATCCAGGATGCGCCACTTTCGAATATCGCCTTCTTTGCTACCGCCCACCACTTGCTCTCCAGCAGCGAGGACCGCGACTGAACGGATTTCTCGACAATCAATCTGGATCCGTTTTGCTCCCTTTTCCTGAAGAGGGACCAGTCTTCGCAATCAGCTCGTCGAAAATGGATTTTAATCACCTTGTCAACATCATATCCGACCGTCTGTGTTTCCGATCGCCGACTGTTTCGTGAGCAAGGTCGGTTATCATCATTCTCTGTTTCTGTGAGCATCGTCCGATCGGCTGACTTGTCCATTCACTCACTTCGCTGTCGCAGACTTCTCCACGGAGACATACCCAGCTAGAGGTGATGAAAGTAGGCTGCCTGGTCGTCGACTGGCACGCCAGGTGAGCGCGCAGTGTTACCTGCTTGCACCCGCGTGTTTCCTTCTAATCGTCGAATCATGATCAACTCGCGCACAGAATCTTCTCGTGCCTTGGGCGCTTTTTTTAAATCCAAATGAATGTGGCCCCTACCATCAACAATCTGATCAACCACAATTTGTACTTCGGTGAGTTCGTCACTAAATCAACCTGGCGTCATCGGCCGCATAGATTCATGCCTTTTATACTGGTCCGCGACACCTGTATCATGTAGGTCTTCCTGTGACCGTTTCGTGAGTAAGGTCGGTTATCATCATTCTCTGTTTCTGTGAGCATCGTCCGATCAACTGACTTGTCCATTCACTTCGCTGCCGCTGACCTTCTCATAGAGACATACCCAGCTAGAGGTGATGAGAGTAGGCTGTATGGTCGTCAACTAGCGCGCTAGGTGAGCCCGCAGCGTTGCCTGCTTGCACCCGCGTGTTTCCTTCTAATCGTCGAAGTGCGATCAACTTGCGCACAGAATCTTCTCGTGCCTTGGGCGCTTTTTTAAAATCCAAATGAATGTGACCCCCGACCCTACCACCAACGATCTGATCAACCACAACTTGCGCCTCAGTAAGTTCGTCACTAAATCAACCTGGTGTCATCGGCCGCATAGATTCATGCCTTTTATACTGGTCCGCGATACCTGTATCATGCACGTCTGAGGATGACTCATCATCATCATTCCCTATATGCTCTCGTGTACCCGTGACCGTTTCGAGAGTAAGGTCGGTTATCATCATTGTCTATTTCTGTCAACATCGTCCAATCGATTGACTTGTCCATTCACTCGCTTTGCTGTCGCAGACCTACCCTTGAAAACATGTCCAGCTAGAGGTGATGAAAGGCTGCGTGGTTGTCGCCAGGTGAGCCCACGCTGTTGTCTGCTTCCACCCACGTGTCTCCTTATAATTATTGAATCATGATCAACTCACACGCAGAATCTTCTCGTGCCCAGCCTCTACTTAAGTGGTCGGACACTAGGAGTCCATTGCTGAAGACACTCTGACGTGTGGAGCGATATTTGCACTAACCGTGCTCGGCAGTGACAAAACCACTGTCTCTGTCGGCACGGTCAACACTGAACACCACCCTTTGTACATATCACTCGGAAATATCCGCAATCTACGCGTCGTGCGCATCGCAATGCGGTGGGCCTTTTGGCCTTTCTCTCGATCCCAAAAGGTGACTCACCATGCTCGTACTACTTCCAGTGCGACCATTCCAAACCGGTGTTATTCTGTTAATAGCCGACGAGTCGCATCAAGATGGCCCAGGGTTCCAGCATTTTCGCCATCGGTCATTTCATTCGTCACTAGCAGCCATATGGGTCCTCTCAAGCATATTGTGACAACACTACGGGTCACTTGCCGTGCTGCTGACCATTGACGATGGACTGGGTCCTTATATTGCAGGTTATCCAGAGCAGGCACTTCTTGTCTGCAACGTCCAAGGGTGGTGTGCGCGGTACGCGCATCGCATTCATGTTCAGTTGAATGCACGACCGTACAAAGTAGATGCACTGCACTACACGAGGATCTCAGTTAGAGGGGGCCCATGTGCACAAGCACACACAGACCGGCTCATCGAAACTCTCGACGTCAATTATGGCACGACCATGGCAATGTCGCCGATGTGGAGGTACGTACATTCTACCCTCATGACACGCCAGCATTAACAAGAACCAAACCAGCCATTGGCCAATCCACACGCCGATATACAAGAGGTCGTTGCCCCAGACCTACTCCACCAGCTTAATAAGGGTAACTTCAAATACCACTTCCTCACCTGGGTACGCGATTATCTCAAGGCAGTCCACGGTGAAAACCACGCAAAAGATATAGCCGTCATAGATCGTAGGTATGTCACCATGCCTTGCAGCAGCCCCTCTGTTCCTGCATTGCGACGCTTTCCCGACATGGATTCAATCAGTGGTCTGGTGTCGATTTAGAGGCCCTGATGAAGGTATCTCGTTGGCTTGGTTTTCAGTTCTGGAGTACAGTGCTAACTGCAGTCAAAGGTATATAATATCTTCATACCATTGCAGCCCACGTACTACCTGCCAAATTGGTCCAGTGCCCTGCGGGCCTTCCTAGAGTTTTACTACGTCGTATGGCGGTTTGTCGTCGACGAGGCGATGTTCCCCCAGATTAATGATTCAGTACAGTGTCTCCATCACGAGCGTTCAATTTCTTTGGAGACTGGAGTCCGCGCGCGCTTTTCACTGCCATGGCAACACTCGATGATACTTTGTCGCACTCTCATTGAGATGTTGGCGTGCCGAATGGCCTCTGTTCGTCAATAACTGAGTCACAACATATCAAGGCCGTGAAGGAGCCCTGGCGAATGCTACTCATCAACCAACGGATTGATAAACTTGTGGCTGCGCAGTTGGACTCTGCTGAACATGCTTGACGGGCCCCTTTTTCCAAAAGGAAAATGGTGCTGTTAACTGTAGTGCATACGATGTTAAGTAATCGCGCCGTCACGGTGAGTGCACGTTGCTCTGGTATAGCGGTGTAGGACTTATGTTCCCCTTGGCAGTTCGGGGACTCCCCCGCGATGTCGTTGGGCACTTCACCTGCCCTGGACTGCTAGAATGCATATGACGTTTTTTTGTACGATTAGCTCAACCCTGATGCTGACCTCGTGGCAGATCAAGCCCCTCTGCACCACTGCCCACTGTTAGCGCAAAAGATCGAAGTCCATCCTGTGGGAGATACCGGCCTCACGTAGGTTCGTATCGAGATTACCTACTCGTACGCGCGCATGCAAAGCGCAGTCCCAGTTGCTTTTCGCCCCTGTCGCTCCTTGCTCAGACCGCGCCCATCCCAACACATCAATCCGCGTCAGTAACTTATTTCGCACCATCGGACCAGCCGGGTAAAGGGGGGACTACATGCGATGCATACCAATTTGGCGCAATGGCCCAGGGCGGCAAGACTTGAGTCGTTTCAGCGTGTGGCAGATGAGCCAGATGTAGAGGCCAGGTTGTGGATTGTGGCACCCGAAGAGGGTCTTGATGAGCAGCAGCGGGTCGGTGCAGCTATCTCGCTTGACACGGTGCTTCGGGGAGTACATATTATTGGGTATGGTACCGAATTTTTGCCCACTGCGCGGACTCGCTCGATGCATCACCTTGCTTGGCAAGTGACAAGGCATAAATTGTGGGAAACTACACCCCTGTCTTACCGGTGCGAATCGGACTTCAAAGTTGAACCGATTAGTCGCTAAATTACGTGAATCGGTTTGATACGCATCTTCCAAAGAAGTGTGAAGCATGTGGAGGATCGCTCCAAACCAAAAAAGGCAAAACGCACTGTGGTAGTGTCCTTTTTCTGTTTCTTGAACTCGATGATAGCGTCGACGGAATCACTAAAAAGGCCAATGGCTTCTTGTCTAGACAAGAGAGGTTAAATCATCAGTGAGAATATATAACTCAGCCACCCAAGTTGTCTGAAATTCTACTACCCAGTTAGTTTCAGCTCCCAAGATAAAACGCAGTACCAGTGCCTCAAACTATGGGTGCGACGACTGCTGATCTTGATGTAACCAGGTTGCTGCCAGTGATCACTGGCCTGCCGATCGTCCCACAAGCTCCCACGCACATTCTTATAGCCTTACTTCCTCCCCACATGGTGTATACATATCCAAACGATACTGATATTCTTTGCTGACGAAATTCAAATGTTCTAACCTAAAAAGGACTCAAGCAAAACCAGTGCCTTGAGTACCACCATCCGTTCGCTTCCTCTTCCAGTCTTCGCCGGGACCTGCCTCATCAACCCAACTGAAGTCGTGCATACCACTCTTCCTTCCTGTCCGTAATCGTCGTCTACTCCCATGTCCTCCAGCCGGAACTCATCGTGCGGCTCGGCGATGAACATCTTGCAATCGCTCGACGTCACATAATGGAGCACTTCGTAGAGTGGTCCTGCGGTAACTTCGAAGAGCGATGCATGCGACCTTTGAAACTGGGATGTTACTTGTGACTCTACGTCTGGTAGAGTACATCCCGCGACCAATAGGATATCAGAAATGCCTTCTATGATAAGGGATTCTGGGGTGGAAATCGTGAGGAACATGAAGGGGAGGGGGGGCGACGCGAGTCTCACTCGTGTGCTGTAGCCTCTCGTTTATGCTTTTCACGGCTGCATTGGACCCTCCAGCGGCCGCGAGTGATGTCTTGTAGACTGCAAACGCGAGGCATGCTTCAAATGCGGGCTGGAGCCGCACAACGATATCTGCTGGCGTTCCCGCCGTCCCAAGCGATTGCACCAAACTGGGGCTAGTGTATCTGGAAATACGCTGCGCAGCAGAAGTATGTTCCTGCGTCGGATCCGCGTTCACAAACGTGGAAGGTGCGAAGTATTCAGCCACAGCCGTAGCGACCTGCTTTGCATGTGTAGTATTCCAAGTATTCACGACGTTGTGAACATCCGTGACGGAGATGATGGGTGGTGGGTCAGGTGTCGTTCGCGAACATGATGCCACGCTGAACAGCTCCTGGATCGCAGCCGTGATGAAGAAAAGTAGACGAGCAAATGCAGGCCGTAGCCGAGCCTGATCCGAAAAGAATCAGACAAAAGTCCTGCGTATACGAGGGTGGTTTCCCTACCATTTGGTTGATAAATATCTCGGTCTTTGGTGGTCGTAAGTTTGGCTGTCGCTTTGGTAGCGACCCTGCCAGGATGAATCACGATAACTGAGAGTCTCGGGGCATCGCCTTTATTATGTCTGGGATCGGCGCTTGATGTTCAATGCCACCATAACAGGGCGAGGCGTAGAGGAGGGTTGAGCTTGAGGCTACAGTACTTCGCACAGCGTCGGCATCGTACAATGTCTTACGACGCCGAGCTTACCCGGATCCCGACGAGCTGTGCATGTCGACTCATCAGCGGAACCCCAGATACCGTGCACCGATCTGTCCCAAGGCGCAAGTAAGCCGCCCAGTCTGGCGGTGAGCGCTGTTTGCGCGGTGCTTATTTGGCGCCACGAGAACACTAATTTCTCCAACTTGGGAAACCTCAAGAAGGAGATCTCCATGGCTTTCGGGTCATCGGTGTACCGTGGTCATAATTCGGACCTAATCAAGAGGGCCCTGGGGTATCGGATAACGATAATATGGTGGATTTGTCAAGTTAGTTAACAATGGTTCAGCGACCGCATGCACGCAAGTTGAAGTTCCACGGGGTTAGCTTAGGCTGTGATGGAGAGTAGGAGCTGGTTACGTGGTCATACGAGGAGTGGGGCGTGCCAGACAATACAGGGAATCTTCTGGAAAGCAGAGAAGGGCGCGACAAGAAGGTGGACGTGGTAAGTCACACGTCATCGCAAAAGCCTAGTATGATAAGCAATACGAGGATTAGAAAAAGTACAGTCAGTATGAAAAAACCAACTTCACACAGCTGGGCCGAGAAACATGGTATCGGACTTGAACGAGATCGTTTACGATGGAGGGAAAAGGATTAAGAACGAGGATGTGTATAGATCACCCTAGGCGACACGGGGCCCGTGTTCACTACCTCACGATCATGACTCTGACACGAGCCTGAGCAAGGCTCATCAGCCACGCAGCCGCACATTACGTACTTGGTTAAGTCTATGACCCATAACATCTTTACTGGCACGCTCCCGTGACGACCCACAGCAAGAATGAAAGATAATATCCATCCTGCTCTTCCTGTGTTTTACACTATGGGTGTCAGAGGTCTACTAGTAAAGAGCTCGGCATGCAACTAACCCGTCTGTGGAACCGAACAACCGCCCCAATGCCAAAAAATAGGAAGCACAGAGCTAGCATTCTGTGGCCGAAGACTCAATACGTCCACCAGTTTATTCTGGAACGGACGGTATTCAAAGCACCCGTCGACCGTAAAAATCCCGAGTCCCTACAGGATGCCTTACATAAAATACTCATGCTGTGGACAAAGCTCATACCTTTACGTAATGTATGGCGCCTATCATGAGGAGCAGACTTCTGATAAGGTACGATCTGCTTCAGTTCGCCGTCTGATCTCCTTGATAACACATACCCTCGAGCCGCTTTGGAGGGGAGATAAGTCGTGAAGATATTCGCCATACTTATGCCCGCCCAAGGAAGTGAAGGTGCAAGATATCATGTAGTGCTGTGATGGAATGAACGAGAGTAGCTCGGTACCTGTCAACGTTACTCGACATAGCCCACTGAAGCCCATGATAAGATCGCAGAAGATGTAACAGCTCATGCTGTGGCTACGTCCGCAGTGCCCTTCTTACTCTGTCGACGAGATTTGTTTGTCCTTCTGCCGGCGCTACGCCGTTCTCGACCGGCTGTGACATTTGCCGTGCGATAATGTCACCTTTCGAAGGAAAGTATGGCGTGGCAAGTGGATTCGAAATGGGGACAGTCAAGCGAGGCTTGCACCACCAATGACATGACTCAGACTACTGAAGCTGGCAAGGTAAGAATCATAAATTCGCTCCGCTGGAAATGCTCAAGGTCGCACCTTCAATACGAGTAATGCCCGGTGGCTCCTTCGATAGACCACATAGGTGATTTATATGTTGATCGACACTAAACACTCTGGCTCATCACGACTAGTTTTTCGGCAGCGGCATGTCTTGTTTTCATGTTTCGAGAACTATTTCATGGATATTCGCCGTTGTCAACTTCAAGAAAAGGACATTACAGCCTCGGCGAAAACGATCAACAGAAACGTCACACATACAGGGGAGGGCGATGTTGACTCGTGTAGGAACACAACCGAGACCGGAGACCATGGCAACTTAGGAACAAGATAACTCTCAGAATGGAAGAACGTGTTGGAGATCCAGCCCTCGTGGAGATATATTTCCCTTTACGGACACAGCGCGTGGTTTGACACGCGCACCGCTCATTCTACTTTCCTCCAGTCTCGTACCACGTCGACTGGAGGT
>JBBPOC010000633.1:0-14998 GCA_038091235.1 Tylopilus rubrobrunneus | reverse complement strand
CGCCCATGTTTATACTAGACACACATGCAGATGAGTTTCCCAGTGATAACAAGGGAAGGGATTCAAAATAACTTAGGCTCTGGCGTAAATTCCCAGCAAAGGGGTGACACTGATATCAGCAGTTACGACTTCAAGGCGTTCATTCAAGTTGGCGTTCAAACTCCGCCCTACGCGTCTCATATTGTCCATGAATACCCTCCGACGGTTCAGCACTTCGGTGCGGGTCTGTGGATTCATATCCAACATTGGGAAACAGCCCATCCCAATACCACCCGATGTCACGCTCACACAATCCCTGACGTCCCTCGCCGTCAATGGTCCTCTCGGCGAAACCACCGTCCCTCTCAAGTCGTACATGCAGCTCACATTTCCCCAGCCAAACGTATTGTCTCTCGCTGTCGAGGATGGTTCCGTGAAGCACCAGCGCGCCATGTGGGGCACGACTCGATCATTGATACACAATGCCATCACTGGGATGACCGTTGGTTTCTCCAAACCTCTGTACTTGGTTGGCGTCGGATACAGGGCTGCATTAGAGGACGACCCACGAGGGACCCTCGCAGGCGGAAACGGAAAGAGGCTTAACCTCAAACTTGGGCACTCCCACAACATCTACGTGCCCATCCCTCCCTACATCACTGCCGAGGTTTCTTCAGCCACAAAAATTGTGCTCAGTAGCACGAACAATGTCGCTTTGGGTCACTTTGCCGCTAAAATCCGAAGGTTACGTCCCCCAGAACCGTACAAAGGCAAGGTAGGCTCGACTCAGCCCATTATCTGTGCGCGGCTGACGTGGCCAAAAGGGTGTTTTCATCGGAGACGAGACAATACGTCTCAGGGCGATCAAGAAAAAGTAGATTGCCTGCGAATACATTCCTTTTTACATTCCCTTTTGCATTGGACAGCAGAGCCCATTGCGCCAACCGACCGATCACCGGGATTCCCCACTTGGTTCGCTGACAGTGCTGACACGCAGTCGCGTGTTTCACATTCAGAGCCAGCCGAGAGATCTCGTCATTGATTATGAGATCCTGATACTCCCATCGTGATGCGGCGATTCGGTACCTTGGAATGTAAGATCGTTAAAATTGAGCGAATGGGGTTTGGTGCCCAATAGACCATTTCTTTCGCAGGTGGTTTTCCATGATCAAGCACTGTGTTCCAGTCGACGCATGATTGATCATCCGAGGAATCGCGATGAGTACCGTGACGAGCGTGGGGTGGTTCCATCCATCCATCTGACTCGGACCAGCTGGTCGCATACGGCAAAACCTCTACGATACCCCAAACGTCCAAACATTGCCTATACCAGTAACAATCGTATTGCGTCCCGAAGACTCCCGATAGGCTGCACTCAAGTAGTAGTGTTGCACTTGTTCACGCCTGTCTCGGGGCTAAAGTCGGTGCCTTTTCCAGAGGGTCGGCAGCCGCTGGCGGACTTCAAAGCTTGGGAATTGCCGCTGGAAACCAACGTTCAACGTTCAACCCTTGATTTACTTCCTCTATCTTGTGGTCGGTCAACGCGCTTGCCCATGGCAAATGTTTTCATTCTTCCTTGTGGCTACGGGTGAGCGGCGTTCCTTGATTGGCAGTCCAGGACTCTTGGGAGATTCCCACCATACCCCGCGCCGTCTATCGGCGATAGCCAGCCACGCGCGTCAGCGGGAGTCGTACCTAACAGAATAATGGCATGTCGGAGATACTCGTAGGAAATATATGAAGCTTCGCCACATTGAACATATTAGGTGCGCTAGAATTGTCAATTGTCATACCGGAAGGTGTGTGGGTCACCCTCACCATGTCCGAACGACGCAGAAGTCTTGCGCAACGTGTGAATTCCACAGCAGTGTGGCGTTTCAAGGCGCTGGTCCAGAGCAGTGCCAGCTGTCAATTGGATGATGTAACTCACGTGAGTTTGTTAAGTTATTTGCTGCCAGTTATCTCAAAAGCGTGCTGAAGGCGAAAAATAGCTCGCAAGAGACAGTCAAACCGAATAACAAGTTCGTGGAACTGTCCCTTGACACTACATATAACTTCAAGCTCGGCACTGGATCCACCAGATCGACGCGGTCGGTTACAAATTGGCTTTCCATTGGTGGACCTTGATACGTAAATTGCCGCTTCACTTCCGCTATCCATAATGAGCGTTAGTCTGGGGCATGGCGCAGAGGAAGCATACCCCGTTTCAGGAAACCACCCAATGTTATTTAAACCCTGCCAAGGCCTTAGAACCCATCCCAATCTACACCCCCATCTACAGGCATGTCACAATCACCCACTGAGGACCTAAAGGCCAGTATGGACATAAACGCCATCACCAACAAGGGTGCCGTCAACGTTCCCGGTGGTGCCATGGATCTTGACGTTGCATTCCGTGCCCGGGTCCTACGGAAACTAGATTGGTATCTTCTACCGGTTGTCTCGCTGTTTTACTTCCTGTCTTTCTTGTGAGTCAAGATTTAATCATCTATACGATTGATTCAAACTGACGAACGTCTTACCTTCAGGGACCGCGCTAACATCGGTGAGCACTGACTTACCTCTTCGGGTGCTGATCCCGCTTACACCAGCTTTTAGCCAACGCGAGCATCGCAGGCATGGCGGCTGACCTGAACCTTGTTGGACTCAGATACAATATTGCTGCGGCAGTCTTCTTTGTATGGTTCTATACATCTGCGATGTAGACGAGTATAACTGACACTTGTTTAGGTCATGTACTGTCTTGCACAACCCGCATCGTGAGTGAATCAGCATGTAGTAGTATCTGAAACATAGGAATTAATACTATTTCTAGAAATATTATCTTGAAATATTATCGGCCGTCCCGGTGGAGTATGGCATTTAGTTTTTGAACGCTGCGAATACTGATTCAGAGCATTTTAAAGTCCCTCTAATCATGGTTGTTTGGGGTTTGATCATGACTCTGATGTGTCTCGTCAAGACATATCCTCAACTCCTCGTGTAAGGGTCTGAGATGTTATAGCAGACCACACCAGCTGACAATGGTCTCGGTCGTATGCAGCGCCCGAGTTTTCCTTGGACTGGCAGAATCCGGGTTATTCCCGGGCGTAACATATTACCTCTCCACGTGGTATCCGCGTGATGAGCGGGCGAAGCGTTACGCACTGTTCCTCTCCGCTGCTACTGTGTCAGGTGCTTTTGGTGGTATTCTGGCGTGAGACCCTCCTGTCCGTTCATCTCAACATACCACTTAGTACACACCAATAGTTATGGCATCGAGAAAATGGAAGGGTACGCAACATTTTAGGAGGCATTTTATCACTCAGCTCACTTTCTCCTGTAGCATCGGCGGCCTTCATGGTTGGCAGTGGATTGTGAGTCGTTCTCCAGAAGTACCATGATGCAGTAACTCATTTGTACTAGTTCTGCCTGGAGGGCATCTGTAGGTTTCCAGTAATTGCTATATGGCGATTGCTTGACTTGCATATCCGCAGGTACTGTGTTCGTAGCGCTTGCGTCTCCCTTCTTCATGTACGATGTTCGTGCATCCATCCTTCGAGTCTTCCATCATTACTAACTCGATTCAGTACCCAGAGACAGCGGCATTTTTGACGGAAGCTGAAAGGACCTATGTCATCGAATTGATGAGAGTTGACTTACAGGGGCTTGCTACGCATTACCACTCCCAGTTCGTCCTGCAGGCTCTCAAAGATTACAAAACGTATGCTCAATTTTTCGTATACATTGGGTATGTGAATGAGATTCTCCATACCTCGCGGTCTTTCTGATATGTGTATGTGTTAGCTTTGTTATCCCCGCCTACTCCATCGCCCTTTTCACTCCAACCATCATCCGTGATCTCGGTTTCTCCGCCGCTAATGCGCAGCTCCTCTCAGTTCCTCCTTCCGTTGCGGGTTGCCTGTCCGTCATTGTTGTCGGAATTCTTTCTGACAAACACCGAGCCCGCGGACCATACGTGCTGGGTGGAGGAATCGTTGGACTGGTAGGATGTCTTGTCCTATACACGCAGGTGCAGCCTGGTGTTGCGCTTTTTGGCGTTGTGCTTGCTGCGATGGGGATCTTCCCCTGTGTTCCAGTCATCCTCGCATGGACCAGCGCAAATGCCGGAGGGGACGTCAAACGTGGTGTCGCTATTGCAATGGTCAACGGTCTTGGAAATCTGGGAGGGTGAGTGACACTGTTTTCCGGCATATTTCATGCTAAAACCCTGGCAGGATATGTGCATCGTTTATTTTCTTTGACCCGCCACGGTACCACGTCGGTCTCGGATTAAGCATGGGCGTGATTGGGTTGTCGTGAGTATCTCCTTTGGTGCTCACTGGTCATGTGTCTCTGATGGCACGCTAGACTCCTGCTGACTCCGTTGTTAATGTGGGATTACTATAGAATCAACAAGGAGAAGGAGAGGATGTGCAACGAGCGTCATATCACTGATGATCAGAAAAACGAATTCAGTGAAACGGGAGATGACAGTCCCCTGTTCAGATATACCCTCTAATTTCAAGTTCACTGTGCGCGCACGTAGTACTTGGTGATCATGACTGCTGCCCCGTCCCTTGTTCTTTCAAAACTCTGTGCTTACTACTCTACGGGCTCCCCCGGGTGATCATTACATGAATACTCGTGTAGCATGACATGGCTAATATATTGTGTCCTTTGAGTCTGGCTAAGAGAAGGTGTATGTGTGCACGTGATCGCGCAGCGAATCTGCTGCTCGCTTCACTTGGTTCAGTCAGTGAGCTCGTTCAGATAAAACCTCTTCCGCACATTCATCAGCAGCCATGTCGTCTGATCTATGTCCACCATACGCTCCTTTCTTTGGGTTCGCTGGAGTGGCTTCTGCGGTTAGTCGTTGCGAAAAACCAGTTCCACCTTTACTCCACTCACTGCTGCCTTATGTTGCAGATGATATTCAGCAGTACGTCCAGGCCCTACGTCTCTTTGAACTACGCTCACTCTGCAACGTCACGTAGCTGTCGGTGCTGCCTTTGGAACAGCTAAATCCGGCATCGCCATTGCTGGCTTGGGTACATTCAAACCAGAGCTGATCATGAAGGCAAGTCTCGAACGTTCATACCTACATACTCTCCTGAAAATGATCTCATTAACTAGTCTCTGGTGCCAGTCGTCATGTCTGGTATCATAGCAGTCTATGGATTGGTGGTATCAGTACTCATTGCGGGCTCACGTTCGTCTTATCCGTATCATCATTCGTGGATGTTGAACTTACTCTGGTCTTTGTAGTACACCCTGCTAAAGATTACCCTCTGGCTGCGGGGTTCATTCACCTTGGAGCAGGCATCTCGTGTGGCTTCACGGGAATTGCTGCTGGTTATGCAATCGGACTTGTTGGTGACTCGGTACGTGATCCTGACTTGATCTCCACGGTACTAATACCGACTCCTCAACAGTGCGTTCGTGCATACGTTCACGAACAACGAATATTCGTGTCCATGGTCCTCATTCTGATCTTCGCCGAGGTAATCGGTCTGTATGGGTGAGTTGAATCATCGACCTCTTCCAATTGTCGACTAAAAGCATCCATTGCCAGGCTGATCGTGGCGCTACTCATGAACACGCGGGTTTCTGCTCTTACAGCTTGCGCTTGAACCTACACATCCCAATATCATACATAGACCATACGAATGATGATATATGATTCAATCTCGCCCACTGGACCTATCCGACCTATAGGATGGGGAACGACTGCGGCTGTCATCCCTTCGTGGAACACGTCGCCTTGCGTCACGTTCTCGTGAGCGCGAAGACTCTGAACCCGAGCTCGAGGCTGAGTCGGAGTCGGACTCACTCGAGCCCGAGGCAGAGTCTGAGTCCGACTCGGACGAAGTGCTTGATCTACGAGGAATGTTGGCCAAGGAATGAAGAATTGTGAGAGGATGGTGCTAACCTCCGAGCCTTTTTTGTTGGATGACTGTCTGAATCCGTTATTTTTTGTTTCTCTCTCTCTTTTTCCTTGGCTTCTAGGATCAAGTTTGCTGTACCGCTTCTGAGAGAGTGTGAGCGATGCTCCTAGTGACAGAAACGACAACGCACTTCTTTTTAAATTCCTCTGGCACTTCTACTGAGGGCTTTCCATCGGCTTTGAGCTTGGCTAGTAGCTTTGGATTGTCGAGCATTTCGGTCCGGGAAGGGCGCGAGACATATGGGCGTTCTGATTTACAGTCGTATATGAAGTGGCCTGGTAATGTTGAACCACTGATGTCTGCATTAGAATCAAAGGACCGTACCTGTTTTGAGACATTTCTGGCAGATAGTGGTGGACGTCGCGCGGGGGCTGCTATAGGACTTGCGGTGAGGAGCGAACTTGGACATGACGGTCACGTCGAGCGGAGTTTTGTCGACCACTTTGTCTCGGATGTCATTACAATAACATCGTCATTGATATTCTTATGCTTGATTGCTCCTTATAGTACGATCATACTGGCAAGGGTTCCATGGGAGGCAGGGCCTTTTTGCAGCACTTGCCCCCGGGCTCATTGCCCAGACTTCCTACACCCCTCTACGTCGCTCTCAAGGCCCGCTATAGAGCGCTACTCTTGACCCTCTTCGCGGTCGTCGAGGTCCCTCCTGAAAATCCAGAAAAGACAGATCACGGCGATATCGATTTCGTCGTAACCTGTCCTCTGAGTTCCGAGGGGACCGTGACGCCGGAACAAGTGGGCCACGTCCTTGGCGCGGTGAAGAGCATCGAGCTCGAGGGTAACAGGACGTCCAACTACGCCACCCGCATCAGCCAGGAAGATTGGCTGGTGCACGCTGCACAACCTCTGCCCTCGGCCCACATTTATTGTCAGGTCGATGTTAGGGTATGCAGCGACGAGCGCGAAGTAGAGAGGGTCACCGTCTTTCATGGCTATGGTGATCTCGGTATCATCATCACCTTCATTGCAAAAACTTATGGTCTGTCGGCTAACCACCATGGATTAAAGGTGATCATCGCGCTCGCCTATGACGTTTAGAGGTTCTCAATCGACGGCCAGGTTGCAAGTCCTCAAGCAAATCCTCCGATACTTCTCACTGACTCCCCTCGACTAATTTTTGACTTCATGGGACTCTCCATGGAGGGATGGATGAAGGGATTTCAGACGGTGGAAGAAATGTTTCAGTTTGCTGCCACCTCACGATTTTTTGACCCTCGTCGGTTCCCAATGCACCCGTTTAACAAGTCCGCCGAAGGTCGCAACGTGTACTTCGACTTCCTTGTATGGGCTCAGGACAAGGCACCGTCCGTGCCAGCATTAGAACTGCACCAAGATGCAGCCGAAGAGGCACTTGTTGCATTCGGTAAAAAGGCGGAATGGGATGCAATGGCCCGGGAGAGTACTGAAAGGGCGTGGCTGAAGAATAACTTTAGCGGAAAGCTCGTAGCAGAATGGACTGGTCTTGGGTGGAAAGGTGTGAAAGCAGTCATGGACGATGTGAGGTCTTCGGTCGGTGGGGAACGTGCACTTGTCGGAATGGAAGTAGAGCAAGTCAAAGGACTAGTATTGAAATCACAGAACTCGTTGAAACTTGATGATACTTAGCGGCAATATACACTGTACTGGAAGACGAGTGAGAAAACTAAAGAAATAGTCCTCGACTCCAGGAAGTAAACCAAAGGAGTAGCCACTGCCCATGCCTACCAAATGTACGGGATGAGCTTAGCCGGAGTTCTTTTCATATATTCGCTGTAGTCGTTCCCAATGACATCATCTTCCTGAGCTGCCTTCTCCTACAGATATCGTGAGTGCGTTTCGTCACATTCCCAGAAATCAAACATCGCACCTCGATGGGCATCTTGACGGCAAATACTCCTACAAGAATACCGAGAGAAGCAAGAGGGACGTAGGACCAATACATGATCGAATAGATCGTTTGTTGTAACAACATCACACTTGTGACAGTCAACGTAAGTCAGTCCTTGCGGCATCCTAACCACTCACCTGTATGCGGGGTGGCGTACAATGGCGTATGGGCCGTTCTGGATCATCTGGGGCTTCTTGCGCAGCTAAAAACAGGAGGGAAATATCAACCACCACCATTCAGAACGTCTTGGGGTCCTTACCCCTATCATCCGCCAACGCTCGTCAGAGTGAGAGAATATACCATCCAACACAAACTTGAGCGAAAAACCAGCAGCGCAGGCGACAACTCTGAGTGCAGTCTTCCACTCCGGTTGAACAATGTCCTCCGGAAAGGCGAACTTGAGCATCCAAGTTGGCTGCTGGAAATTGTTGAGGGCCACGGTTGCGCAGTAGGCTGCGGGTGGGAGCAGCGCAGCAAATCCTTGGATTGGTGTCACGAGTTTGTCCACGATGGAGTGGGGCGCAGAGTCTGGGATAGGGAGGCCATCTTCCCTGGCCGCAGTGGCCTCTGGTGCCTTTAACTTCCACAGAAGGTATCTGAAGAAGTCGACAGTGGTGAGGATCGCCAAGCCTTCGACCCCTTGAGGGGAGGGAATCGCATTGTGAAGCCCGGCGATATACATGATGGTCTGTCGCAAGTATGACTGAACGTGACCGGTTGACCCCTTTCTTTTGAGTCTTGGCCAAAGTGATGTATGATGAGTAATGGCCTTGTTGTCCTTGCCACACCATAAAGAACAGGGCTCGACATCAGGAAAATGGTGAGTTGGAATTCACGTATTGCACTTGGTAGTACGCGACGGTCCTCTTGAAGTAATCCGAAAGTTTATAGGTCGCCTGACCCCCTCACAAGGCAGTGTTGACCACAGTGAGCAAGGTAGTATTGCAAGGCTAGTTCTACTTCTGCGCCACGGTCAGGTAGGACCAATTGCTGACCTTCTAAGGGGGACAAGTGATATCCGCACAGGACCATCGACATCCATTCAGAAAGGGAAATGTGGCTTGACATCCCGGTTTCAACAGGACGGAAAGTTGAGTTGCCTAGGAGTCAACACGAGTTGGAGTGTTGGTGCGTAATGGACGGTGTCAGTGACCGGCTCGGTACTCTATCGCTTCGCGGTGAGCGAACTCTGATACGCACGTCACGAAAAACCTGTGAATTAGACGTACAGTTCCCATGCTTCGTTCCCTTGGTCGACCACAATGGGATAAAAGCTGGACCATCGAGGAATATGTACTTGATGGCATTGCTGTCAAAAGCTTCATGCTTGTCATGACGCGACGCGTGAGTTTGAACTGAGGTTTCATGCATAGCTATTAGCCGAGGTTGCTGATCTGTGTACAGCCCAACAGCGAATCGTCGGACCTGGTTCTGCGTGCGACTCAGAGCACGTAACATTATGTATATGGACACCTGCGGATTCCCTTGGCCTTGGAAAAACTCTCATCATGTCGACTTCCGACGCCGATCCCATCACGCGCCTGGCCCCTCAGCAAGCCGAGATCCTCAAGACCTTCCGCGAGCAAGTGTTCGCTGAAGGCATCTTGCACGAAGGAGATTTCATTGGTACAGATGATCCAACGCTACTGTGAGCGCACACCGCACGTTCCAGAGAGTTATTTTGCGCGAGACAAACTGAGTCCGAGCTCCGATGGACTCTAGTCGATTCCTACGAGCACGCAAGTTCAATCTCAATGAATCGAAGAAGATGCTCAAAAACTGCCAACATTGGAGGCAAACCGTGTTGGAGATCGGCATAGATGAAATAAGAAAGAGGATGGACCCTTTTGATGTGAGTAACAAGCGCTGTACGATGCTTGTTCTATTTGACCGCCTATGATTCAAGTATCCTGGCCGCGAGCATGTATTCAAATTGTGGTCAATGTACTTCCACAAGGTGTGTTCTTCGTTCTGAAATAAATTCAAGTCGCGTTTGGAGTAACATCTCGTTCATGTCAGACAGACAAGGTTAGCAGAGCTTGTAATCAATGTGTGCAGAAATTGTTTACGTGGAGCAGAAAGGACGACCTGTTCACATAGAGTTCTTTGGTCGTTTAAACCTCCAGGAACTCTACAAGCATGTCACACCAGAAACGCTCGAATATTCTATTATCGTGAACGCAGATGCCCTCACTCGCGAAGTTTTCCCGGCTGCTTCCCGTGCAGCAGGTCATCACATCGATCAATCCCTCGCCATCGTTGACCTAAAGGACTTTAGGTGGGTCGTATACTCACAAACCCGGTTTTGCGTTGATTCAGTATACATAGTCTCTCGCAATTTTGGCAAGTAAAATCCCTAATTCAAATGTCGTTCCAATTATCGCAAGACTACTTCCCAGAGGCGTATGTCCACCTGTAGTCTCCTTTTCCTCCCTTTCACCTGTCCACACAGGATGGGTAAACTCGCCATCATCAACGCCCCACCTTCATTCACACTTATTTGGTCCATCGTCAAACCATGGCTCGCCAAAGAAACCGTAGAGAAAGTCGACATTCTCGGCAAGGACTACAAAGAAGTTCTCTTGGAACTTGTCGACGCGGACAACTTGCCCACCTTTCTTGGCGGAAATTGCACGTGCTCTGACACAGGTGGTTGTGAGTTGAGCAGCGCCGGTCCTTGGATGGAGGAAAGACTTGCGAAAAAGGCCACAGCCCAATCCGCCGGACCAACCGATTGTAGTACCCCAACGCAGACATCGTCTGAACCCACCTCGAGTACTAATACCCATGTTGAGGGTAACGCGGAGACGGCAAATGTGTTCCATGAGAAGGTCGTGCACAGTGATTCAGCTGCTGAAGTAGCCACTGCCCCTCAGCCCGAGGCGCCGTGATACCGATATGCCCCTAGCATGCGTACACTTCGCCAACTGTAAGTGATCACCTAGGCGCACCATGGCTTATTGTGTAATCCCGAGAATATAACTCATCGAGAGGGATGTATTATCCAAGGAGTGAACAGTAAACACGATCAAAAGATTGGTATAAAGTCCTGTATCCTGTCCCTCGCATCTTGGGCAATACACTCTGCTATCCACGTCACGTTGCGAATCTCTTGTTCCTTTAGCTTCGTGTAGCTATAGAACACACCATGCTGGAACTGCTGCATGAACGACTGTTTATTCAGGTGTACTTCCATTCGGAAGAACCGGTCTTCTAGTTGTGCCGCGACGCCGAGATCACCAGTATCCTGGGCCAGTGAAGAGCTGTCAAAGAAGGAGCGGTACTCGGAGATGTTGTCGCAGACTAGTCGAACTTGTTCGAGGTCGTCTGCTTTTGCAAGGGCATTATTCCCCTCAGGGAACAATCTACCGATTGCAGGGAAGAGCTTGGCACGTTGCTCCTTAGTCAGCTCAGTGTCAAAGGAGTTGATAGTGATGTTGATTGTCCTTCGGTCTGCCTCGAAAGCAAGGATAGCTTGCATCACTTCTGATGTCGGAGAACCCAAAGTGCCGACAAAGTTGTAGAAATCCTCGAGATACGCCTTGTAGACCGTGTTACGAATGATTTCGATATTGAGGTCGTCGAGGTCAGCAGCGGAGAGACAATCGCGGAAGTAGGGAGCTACATCATAGTTGCATGAACGCTCACAAAGACATGGGCTGGGTGACTCACCTAGGGGAGTCTCGACAAGGACACTATGGTAAAGCTCCTCGACATTGGTGGCAACACAGAGTGCTGGCATCGTATCAAAGATGCCAAGGGGGTGACAGCGCTCCAGAAGTTCATGCGTATCTCTCTCATGCAAAGTCCCGGTGATCAACAACACGACATTATCGATCATGTAGCCATAACTGAGCAATCATGCGTTAGCTTCGCTGCACGGAACCGCAAATGACGACCAACGTGATGTAATCAAGGAACTTGGATAATGGTTCCACAGCATTGCTGCGGATGAAGTTGAACTGGTCGACGAGAAGTTGCGTTGCTTTCTCGGAAATCGTGGTCGTCGAGAGCGGCGAAGGCTCGTTTGCGAGGAAATTCCCGTAATCGGTGGCAGAGAGCTGAGTCTTCAAATCTGCAGTTACCAATGAGTACCTGACACGGTAGGTATCTTCGGCACGGCACCTTCGAGACTCTCGCACTGTGTCAAGCTCGCGTAGTGACCTTGGTTTAAAATGCCAGCTTTGTAACCGCGTACGATTCCCTCCAAGAAACCATTATTGACCTGTAAGAAACATTTCTCGTAACCTGAAAGTTTAGAATGAAGTCGAGACGCACGTTGAAGAATAAACCCTCCATGGCCTTTGCTTGAGGTTGACTGTGCTCTTGCTCGGATGTCCTAGCTGTTCGGCTACTGGATAAAAGGGGAATATTGTTCCCACACATGAATTTGGGAATGTACCCCTGATCACTAAGAGCTACTTCAAGTTAATTATGACCATCGTATCGATTGCGCCATCTCGTGCGGAACCTCATGCGTAAAGATACTTTGTGTTCCCAACGCTGTTTCGTCGTATTCTCTAGCCCGCCATGACCAGCCGCTGGCACGCCCTGAGAGGAAAACCTTCTAGTCAAGTGGAGCCCCAGCTGAAACACGATTCTCTATATGACCAGAGGCTACGTCGCAAGGTGGACATACGGCTGCTTCCAGTACTCACACTCTTGTACTTGCTGAGCTCCCTTGATCGGTGAGCCCTGTCAGGCGTCTCATTCCAACCACTAACATCATTGTAGGACGAACATCGCGAATGCCAAGTGAGCGTGTCCACATTCTCGACGAAGATAGCTGACGGTATCATCTATTGGACTGCAGACTCGATGGTCTTACTACCGTGCGTCTAAGACTCTCACGATACGACTCCTCTTTGAACCAACCATTCAGGACCTCGGCGTGTCAGCGTCTGCATACAACACTTCGTTGGCGTTATATTTCGTCGGATACGTGCTCTTCGAGATACCTTCGAACGTACGTGACCCGTGGCCCTCATCTTTTGTATGCTAACCGCTCATGTATTTCTGTAAGATCATGTAATTCCGGTGGTTTTCCACTTTCGCACAACTCCCCTTCTCACCTATTGAACGATAGTTTGAAACGTTTCGATCCCCAGTTCTGGCTTCCGACTTTGGCATTCATCTGGGGCGTGGTTTCCATTGCTCAGGGATTTGTAACCACCCAGGCTAGCCTTTTCGGCATACGATTCCGTAGGTTTTATTTCATGCCCGCACTCCTTGATAAGATCCCGCTCGCCAGTGTTAGGCACGGCAGAAGCAGGCCTATTTCCCGGAGTCATCTACGTGTTTTCTGTATATTACCTCAGGCAAGGAAGTCATTCTACCCAAAAAGGTGGTGCAATTCATGTTGCTTGCATGCTCTCACAGACGGGATCGCAGCTGGCGAGTTGCTGTCTTCTTTGGCGGTGCTGCTCTTGCAGGAGCTTTTGGAGGTATTTCACCTTAAAATTGGTATCCTCATGTGGGTAAAGACTTTCTTTCTAGGGATATTTGCCTATACGATCGGTTTGATGGATGGTGTCGGAGGACGCAAGGGATGGCAATGGTACGATCTAGTGCTGTCCGCCGTTGCACTCAACCTCCGACCTTTTCTGTCAGGATTTTCATCCTTGAAGGCCTGCTCACAGCGATCGTATCGCTGGTGTCATACTTCATTGTACCAACTTGGTCCCACAAAGCCAAATTCGTGAGGTTTTGCTCACCATGTGACGGATGCGTTACCCTAATGTCCAATAGTTGACGGAAGAAGAACGTAGTCACTTGATTGAAAAACTGCAAGCAGACTCAGATGCAGGCACATACCAGTCCCTCCAGTGGTCTTCTGTCTGTTCCGCCTTTGAGGATCATCTAGTCTGGGCATATGCATTCCTTTTCCACGGTTTCTCGTTTGTGCTGTATTCCTTCAGCTTCTTTATGGTATTTATTCTGTTTCTTCCTCCTTTGTATTATGCAAGACTAACGAACTGTAGCCCACTATTATAGCAGACCTGGGGTTCACGACGTGGCAGGCACAGTTGTGCGTGTGTCATCCGTATGTGCCATTAAATGTTAATCTAACTGGTGGCTAGGATGACAGTGCCTCCTTATGCCGTTGCGACCCTCTCGGTGTGGGGGACGGTCTGGTTATCCAGCCGAATGAACATGCGTGCACCGTTTATCATCGCCGGTGGGGTGGTCGCGATCATTGGTGAGATTGCCCTTTATGAATCTGGCGTGCGGACCAATCGGTTTGCTAGGATACGCCATCCTAATATCCTCAGCGAATCGTGAGTAATATCAGGTCAGGTCAATTGCATTCGTCAGCTCACAGGTCCCTCTAGCCCGTGTGCAATACCTTAGCGTCCATCTTGTGGCAGGTCATATCATACGCATTATTTCTTCCACAGGAATTTTGACTGGTCCTTTCGTTTTAGCTGGGATATTCACAGCTAACTCGCTGCTTCTCAGGTTAGCTTGGCTGCCGATGGCGTCCCTCGGCACTTGCTTAATATAAAGTCATAGCTGGCCCAGTGAAAATGTTTCCGGACAGACTAAACGTGCAGTCGCACTTGCGATGCAAATCATGATCGGCGACACTGGCGCCATCGCTGGCTGCTTGGTATACGGGCCATC
This sequence comes from Tylopilus rubrobrunneus, assembly GCA_038091235.1. Taxonomy (NCBI): domain Eukaryota; kingdom Fungi; phylum Basidiomycota; class Agaricomycetes; order Boletales; family Boletaceae; genus Tylopilus; species Tylopilus rubrobrunneus. The sequence goes on along the minus strand of JBBPOC010000633.1, from coordinate 583 downwards.
TCTTAGCGCACACCTCTACCGCACACCCAATTTCATCGCCATCGGATATGTTGTCTTCGCAATTTTGATGGCCACCTACTTATGGGTGATGATGGCACGGGAGAACAAGAGGCGCGATGCAGTACTCGCCGATAGCAAAGAGAGAAACTTGTTGGAGACAGACGAGGAGAGGATCCAGCTCGGAGATCGGTCAATCTACTATAGGTATCAACTTTGAGTCCAAAGGGCAACCATTGGGGGGGCCCACAATTTGAAACCCATGTACCAATGTGACCATGCTGCCGTGAGTACTACGCCTTTGGCCGTTTCTACTCACGTGCCATAAATCACCGAGCCGTGAAAACATTGTCTCAACGGCACAGGATGTATGTGCATCAATGGGCCTGGGGCCTTGGACTTTCTGAACGATCCTCATCATTTAAACACAGGTCGTTCACGACTGACTCACTAGTAGTAGGCGTGCCACTTATTGAGTCCAGACAAGCGAGTCGAGATGACTCGGACGACGCGGCGATAAGCATTCTGCAGAGCCTCGATCAGCCGGTAGCTCCAGGAATACTCTTCCTTCCTGCGTCAGGACAGC
>JBBPOC010000632.1:0-15009 GCA_038091235.1 Tylopilus rubrobrunneus | reverse complement strand
CGTATTTGGCTGACCCACTCAACGGGTATGCCAATCTCGGAATGAGAAAGCCTCAGGTGAGGCTGGTTGGAGGTGGATGAGAGGTTGGACTGGATGCCCGAGGTGTTGGAGGCTCCCCCGACTTTATTGAATCCAGTGAGAAAGCGGATGGTGTTGGTGCGACTAAAGAAGATGCTGAAGAAGATAAAGCAAGATGGGCGAAGTGTGGGTATTGGCCCGATGCACCTGTAATAGAAAGAAGGGAAGGGAGAGGGGAATTTCTGTTCGGACAGAACTGGACGCAACCGAACTGGAACGTATCGTCGAGGAACACGAAGGAAGGCTGCTCAACCGCATCGCGTGGAGCAGCAAGATGCGCGAAACACGAGGTGCGTCGCTCTGATACATTACTTGTGGCCGTCGCATGTATCACTCCTTTCTCTGACAGTCCTTCCCATCGTGCCGTCTCGTGGATGGGTACTCGCCCAACAGGCCACTCTTACACACGAGGACCCAATTCCACGCCACAACCATCCTTACTGGGTCCGAGCATGCGCATGTGCGAATTCAAGTCCACAACGGACAACGTATGGCACGTGCTGGAAGTGAGGAAAGGAAGCCCTGCTGAGCGTGCCGGTCTCGTTCCATATGGCGACTGGATCATTGGTTGGTCAGGCGGTGTCCTCAGCGCTGAAAACGATTTCTATGACGTGGTCGAAGCTGTATGTGGTCTCTTTTCTGTTTCCGTGTCCTCTCACTTTCTCCATTTCGGCACGTAGATAAACCTCTGCGGGTATATTTACTCGTACGACTTTGAGTATGCTTTCTAGGCGTTTCCCTGTCTATTCCCGCCTCACGACACTTTTAGCAACCTCCGAGCGGTGGTCCTTGTTCCAAACCGTCACTGGAGGGACTTTTTGGGTTGCGTTTTTGGGTACGTTCCCATTTATTGTCATGCGACGGCCGACAGAAATATACCGTTTGTCTAGATTCGGCTATCTTCATCTCAACTGGCAGACCACAAAACGCTCGATGCGGTGCAGGAGCAAGCTGACCTCGAGGATCAGCAGCTCTTTGTCCCTGCTGACATCTCCGCAAATACCTCACTCTCTGGTCCCATGCCAAGTGACTATACTCACCTCCCACGTCACCCATCGCCGGTGGTTGCCCATCCGCATCCCACATGCGCTAGGGAGATGACCCGACGGGCCGCAGACCAAGTCATTCGGCGTGGCGCGTGATCCACTTCCCATCCTAGCACGCCAAGACGTTCAACCCAGACGCCAGGATCCGCTTCCCATCCGTCGGTGACAGGTCGCTCCTTCGGCTCCCCCCTCAATGGTGATTCGTCATGCTAATCTTGATTGCGTGATTGCGTTTGCACACTCAAAAAAGGATCTACACGCGTCAAGGGACAGGCGCGACGCCAGGTTTGTACCCCATCGCAAGCCATAGGCAGCAGCTGCTCAGTACACCCAAGGCATCACGGATGATGGAAGACGACGGACGTGCAGTATCATGATGGCCCGAATTTAGAGAGCGGAAAGGTGATATCCGAGTCCCTGTGCAGTCTCCTCGTGACCTCAATCCCTCTCAGCATGCCGCCATGCAGAGAATATTGTTGAATAAGGACAGCGATCGAGTTGTCGTGATTCAAGGTCCTCCTGGGACGTGCAAAACAATGGTTATTGCTACGTCTGTCATAAGTTATATCATTACGCAGGCTCGTTTGGGTCACTGCCCAATCCAATCCCTTGCCACAACAACAACATTGTCTCCCAATTTGCCTACAAATGTGTATGTATGCAAGCCCTTACCATCTTTCTCACCCTCCCTTCCTACCACTCATACCCCATGGGTATACCTGCCATACCAGTGCCACCCAACAAGATTATCACACCAAAGCCTCCTATGTTAGATTGAGAAGCTAATATATATTCAATGATAAGCATTTGCCCTGTTCCCTATGACTGATCTTACAACTATACTGCAAGCTCCTAATGTAGATTGACTTACAATTGTTGATTGGACCTTGATTCAATATTATCACAAAGATATATTCTGATCTGCAGATTGGCATTAAGGAGTTGATTTCCAGCAATGATCAACACTTGCCATGTCCCCTAAGTCTGATCCCAATACTGTCAGCCATACATACATTGGACAGCCCAATGTCATTGCAGGCTCTTAATGAAGATTAACTTACAATCATTGATCAGATCATGATCCAGTATAATCACAAAGATATGTTCTGATCTGCAGATTGGCAGCAAGGAGTTGATTTCTAGCACTATGACCAACATCTGCCATGTCCCCCATGGCTGATCTTAATAGTATCAGCCAGATGTTCTCAGGCAGCCTACTGTCAATCCATGCTCTGAATGAAGATTAAATGATAATTGCTGATCAAACAGTGTCCCATTTTGTCCCACTGGAATTCAATTATAAATAGTGACTGGAAATATCATCTCATCCCCAATTTCCTGATGTTGAAAAGGTTTCCCAGGAATCCAAGACCCTCCTATTGGCTAAGTGCCCAATGCACAGGCCCAGGTGTTGTATCTTTTTGCACTCGAGGATCCATGGATTCCCGGTATGCATCTGCCACGCGACGTGTCATACTTGGGGTATTTGCCAGCTGTTGAAGTTGACTTGTAGTCAGCATGGTGGGGAGAGCCAACTAGTGTGTTGGATGCACTGCAGCAAGCGTGAGTGGTGTATCATGCTTAGAGTAGTGATCCGACAATTGATGAAGAAGCTGCATGGAAAACTCACTCTCGAAAGCTGCATGACGAGACCGAGGTAGATGGGCTGGGTATGAGGAGGGTAAAGATGCGAGAGACGGGAAAGCAAGAGATGAGAGAAGCGTAACATGGCAGAACACACAGAAGTTACTCGTTTGATATTACCTATTAACCAACTGCATGACATAAGAGACAGGCTGGCATACGACACTTAAAGGGGATGAGAACCACATCATTGATATTGAGTCCTGAACACAACTAAGGAGACAACGTGTGGTAAAATTCTTTCAACCAGTATCTATTGAGCCAAAATTCATTCAACATCTTGAAGCTATTCTCTCGCGTGAGATGGGCATGGGCTTCTTTGCTGAAGTTTGGAATCAAGTGAGCAGGAGAGCTCATGTGCGATAATGGTATTACACTTCTGATTCTTGTACCGCTGGATCGAGTTGCTCTTCTGAGCAGGTGCATCCCTGTTGCAGGATGGATATCCCCTGAATGTCCTCGCTGAGCAGTGACATTGAAGCACTGGACATAAGTGGCAAAATAGTCAGTGTTCAACGGGTGGAAGATAAGTCATGGTCTGAGCTGAGTAACTATGTGGTCTGTCATTTCAGCTCAGTAAAGTGTGTGACAGGGTTAAATGCAGTGTACCTTCAATACCTTGCTGAGGCCAATTGCTACTGGGGCCAGGACTGACGATGGCTGCATCAAAGAGACTGGCATGTGGATGGTCAGTAGAAGGGGGGATGGCTCTCAGCGTTTGCAGGGCATCTGTATTTTGACCTTGCTTTTCGTGGTAAAGAAACTGTTGTACACGGACTTTGTACCAGACCTGGATATGATTGAATGGGAGTGGGCAACGAACGTCTTGAGTAGTGATGCTGGAAATCAGGTGGTTTGAATCGCATCGCATGCGTTGCAGAAACTCTGCAATGGCAGGTCGAAGGTCCGGCAATCCGAAAAGGACAGCAGCATTGTCTACAGTTGTGCAAAGGGACAGTTTGATTGCACTGAGATGGAGAGCAGTGGTGGAGGTGGAGAAAGTATGATATGGTTTTGGAGCATTAGGGATGGAACCACTGGCGAGAGCATCGGTGATAATAAAGTAGTTGGTGGGAGGACAAGAAAGCTTCATACTGTCATGGGAAAAGTGGGAGTCGGATGCGAGCTCGCCATCATGTTCCTCCTTCTTGTCATCATCCACATTTGGATCAACTTCAAGTTTGTGGTGACTTTCAAGATATGTAGTGATGTCAAAACGAAAGCATCTGTCGGAGTGGTTGAGATAGCATGCTATTTGGTTGTAATAGTTTTGATTGTTGCTAAGCCAAGCAGGTACTTTGACTTCTTGAACATGAGCATGTTCAGTGGCATCAGTGGACCATTGGATGACGGGTCCCTATCGAAAGTACCACAAGTATGGAAGGCTCGAGTACAACGACAGCAACAGTGCAGGATCAGTGGGAATACTCACTGATAGCAGTACCAAAGGTAGAAGAAAGATAGAGTGATGGAGTTGGTGTAAGGGCCTGTATAACCCTTGGAGTGATCTGATGAGTGGGAGGTCAAGAGCACTTGGATTGTGCAAGGGGTGAAAGCCTGGACTATATACTGAAAGAACATTTGTTTGTACTTATGTATCTATAGTATAGGGCAGGTCCATGGAATGTTCTATGACATTCCATGGTAGTGGATTAGTCATCAATGATGTCATGTGCAGCATGTGCTGACTGATCATGTTATCTTATGAGTCATCACCATCATGTCATCACAGAGATAGACAATAAGGGCCTAGACCGTTGATAAGGTAATCCGAGTCTAGACCATGCTTAGTAATAAGCTTTGATTGTGACTTAGGAGCATATCCCTTTCGGTATAAGCTTAGTCATCATCTGTGATTTCGACAGTCCTGAGCGTCGGATGTTTGAGACCACGCTTTGCAGTAATTCAAGCTTGGGAATCACCCAAGTTTCTCAGACACCTGTCTGAATAATCACATCCTTGTTATCATGAAAGAGTTGAAGAGCCTCCGTCAATTTGTCGAGTGACCTGTCAGAAAAAATAGGGGCCTGTGCAAGATACCGAAAGTCAACTAGCGTGTGAATCGTGACGAGAAATCAGTGGGGGACCGCACCAGCGATAACGCTGATGATATAGCATTGAATAGAATGGTGGTCACGCCCGGTGACCTGTTTCAGTTTCGAGAGACCTTCGTCGAACCCACGGTACCCTACCATGGTTGGACAAGACTGAAGCAGTAATCGATTTCAGTGGGCATGACAGCTTTGATGCACCACTGTATGTCGTGGTCCCAGGAGAAATGCAGAAAGTGGTGGAGGGTTTCGATATGAAGGAATTGTGAAGGGCAGGAGAGTGGCCATTCAACCCAGCAAGGCTCTACGACGCCATTCAGGTGAGAGGTTCTGCAAAGCTTGAGAAAGGGTTTGTAATCCTGTGCATTGCACTTCCCAAGTGCTTTGCGGATGTCAGAGAGGGTATGTGAACCCGTGTGCAGACTATGCAGAAAGGGATTGCCGAAATTCCTTGAAATCGTGAGGGTAAATGGGAATGCTTTCTGATTGGTACATGCAATGAGGCATTGCTCCAGTGTGTCTGTGATGTAGGCTGTGAGTGGGGTAAAACAGTAGTGTAGGTTCCCAACAGGATTGCTCATCATGATCCCAACACAAGTGGCGATTTTCAATGGTTCTAAGATGACATTCAAAACTTGGTGGATGAGCCAATCGTGCATAAGACCCTGGACACGAGAGTCTTTATGGGGAAACTTGGCAATGGGGAGAAGGGCGAGGAGAGTGTATGTATGCATTGAGATTTTGGATCGAATCTCTGGGGCGATGTTCGTGAGGCTGAGCAGAAGTGGGTATGCCATGCAGTTGCTGCTCATTACTGATATATTGGTCTTGTCTGAGGATAAAATGATGCCCACCATTGTCACACCATTGGGAAGTGTATCCTAATTCTCTGTATGAGTATGCAGGCCAAGATAAACAAAAACAAACAAACTTGTATAGCCCATGTGTGGTCGCTGCTCAGCCAATCTTTATATATATGACAAGTGCATGCAGCTGATGTCCAGACTTTCTGTGGAAAGAAGGAAATGTGGGGAGCAAGGAGAGGGTGACTCAAAAGAGATTGAAGGCATTCAAGAGCGGGGCGATAAAATAAGTGAACAGGTCGTTTGGTCGGGTAGTTAGGTTTTATGTCTTTGCACAACCACTGCGGACCAGGAGAAAGACTTTTGATGTGTGGTTGAAGCTCCCTGGCAGTCCAAAATGAAAGAGAGAGTCGCTTTATCTTATTTAAATTGCTGTTAGATATGCAAAAGATCAAGGCAATGACTCACGATTTTCAGGGATAAAAAAGACTCGATGGAAGCCATGCTAAGTCCTGAGTGGACGCACCATGATGAGAATTGCCACTCCTCACTGGACAAGAATGGATAGTATAAGTTTTCACATTGTTCCTTGGAATGAGTGTCTTGCCAGAACGAGTCCATAAACATAGAACTGCCAGGATATGCTCTGCTGCAACCTGGGTATGTCTCCATGAAATTTTGATTGACATCCTCAACATCCATTTCAACCTCTCCTGATCCATCAGTGAGGTCTCCCTGATGCCACTCAAAAAACGGACTGGGTGGAGGGTCACAATGGTCAGTATCCTTGCAATCAGACACCAGTCATGTCCTGGTCCTGGTCCTGGAGAGAGTTGCAAGATAACAGTTGGGGTAGCTTGTATAGGTTTTCCTTGAGCCAACTTGCTGCATAGCAGACCCCAGAGGGCTGATTCATGTGCTGGAGTACATTGGTCTCGGAGTGGAATTTTTTTCCACAACATGGGCACTGGATAGTCTTGACTCTTCCCTGATGACTTTTCAGTTTGGGCATATGGGCTCTATCGAATGAATTTCAGCCAAGTGTGCCAAGGCATATCACAGCCCACTTACATAAGCTGTGCAGTTGTGTGGCCACAATGTCAATCACATTGACAATGGCTGAAGATTCAGGAAAAGCCCCCATATCCCAGTTCCCTTTAATTTCCCAAACTCCCTTCCAAAAGCTTGCATCTCACTCTGACTCACACAATCCCTTCCATTTCTCCCCCTTCACAATTCTCGACCACCAGAATGTCCTTCCTGAAGTTTACTATTGGTGTGCCTCGATGCTGAGGTCACATGCAGCCTCACTCACAACCATTGGCAAGTCCCCATAGCCATGATTTCCATCTGGATGCCGGGGGAGATATCACCAATTCCTTTGACCACGAAAATTCAGGTGCAGAGTCAAAGGATGATGACTCCGGTCCGAGGGAGGTAAGAGGTTCAGAATGATATAAGTTACGTGTTTTTAACTGATCCTTAGATGGGTGGGCTGAGAATTCCAAATGTACCATGTCCACGTAGTCCCAGCCTGAGGGAAGCTTACCTCTTGTTAGAGGCCGCTCGGGCCGACCATCATATCTCACTCGCACGCAAAAGCCTTGCCCTCCACATTGTTCACCACAATACTCTTGTCTTACAGTACAACCACATGGTGCTGGAGAGGGCCCAAGATGACCTACATGCTGTGGACCAGTTTATTGGGGATGTGCAAGTAATGATTCGGAGGAGTGGCCATACTCCCGCTTTGGAGTATGCGATGAAAGAGGACCTTTTGTGCCTGGTGGGTACATCTGGTACGTACCTAGTCTTTAGCATCGCACAGCATGTAGTAACAACTACCAACCCACACTCTACTATATGCATAGATCATTCACAGTCCCACTTTCCCATTGATGTCAACCTTCAAGTTTCATAGTTAGTGTACCCTTTGGGTTATACATAACCATATGTTTCGGGCTGAATCGCAGGGTAAAATTGCAAATCCCACTTCGTCCATGGGCACCTTTTCAGGCCAAGGCCACACACTTGGAGGTGCGGCACCCCCGATGACGGATACTGCTAGTGCGTTGTCAATGTGGTCCAATATGGATCCATCTCTCAAGATTCTGCTTGGCCTGTTGGCAGTATATGTATTCTTCTGGCTGATGTAGAGCTCTGCCCAATGCTGTTGTCTTGCACCCATGCTAAGTGAATTCCATCTATCTTGCCCGCATAGTACTACACTGGCCACTTATTGAGCTTGAAATCCAAGGTTGTACTATAGAATTGTGTAGCGCAGACACGGACGAACAGGATGTTTGAGAGCAAATTATAACAGTAAATTTATTCATGCTAAGGCTACACGTGTACTGTACAGTTGAGACTGTTGCAAATGCAATGCAGGTCACTATGTGAATGCTACAAAATATGGGCTCAATGCCACACAGGGATGACAGGCTAGAAAAGCTTACTTCCCCAACCCATACCATGGAATGCCTGGTGGGCTGCTTCCTCTTTTGCCATTTTTTGGTTCCTACCTTGCCCAGAACCTTTGAGTTGGCCGTTGACTATATGCAATATAAGTTGTCATATGGGAAAAATGAAGTAGGCACTCACCATAACACTTGACTGTCCAGCGAGGCTGGTGGGCAGGACCCTTGGATTCCACAGTGAATGATGAGACCATGCTAGGTGCATGTCTGGTTGAACAAAGCTAATGTATTGACCTGTGGCAGCCCCACTGGTAGTGTGGAAGAAGCGGGTATTGGTGGAGGTGGAATGGTGGGGGGTGGTGCATTTGTTGAAGTGTAGGGAGGCGGTGGTGGGACGGAGGTGGGACTGGTTCCTGGCACTGGGAGTGGTTCTGTGTCCAGGTTGACGAGACAACTAATCCAGTTAAGGAGAGTTGGTAGTCCTTTCTGAACATATACAGCTCTGACATAGGAGCTAAATAGTAGACATTCCTCCTGCCAAAGATGAGGGACTTGATAAACTTGAACAAACTGGTGAGGTGGCTCACTATGCAGTCATCTAGCCTGGATTGGTCTTCGATGCCCCTCACTCAGGTCTTTAAGCTGTAGCAAGTGAGCCAGTGTCTGATGGTGGCATCGTCCATCAGCTCTTTGTGTTTTTCCAATAGGAAACAATGAGGACGCATGCTGTATGCTTGTATGTACAACGTATGGAGAGATCTGAAGCAGAGAGGAATGGCAACTGCTGGAAGAGGATGTACAGCCTGAGCCCCACCATGTTCAGTGTCATCTGGTGGTGATGAAGTGTTTCTGTGTGGCTGTTGAGTGAGGACTCATCAAGGAGGAGGTCGCCATCGATGGAGGGAAGTGCCAGGATATTGTTCATCGCAAAGCCATGATCAGCTTGATAAAGACATGACGAGCTTGTACTCGTCACATGCTCGTGCTTTCCTCTGCCTCGCCCATGTCGCATCCGCTCATGCCAGAGTGTTTTGTCAACTTCATCAGCAAACCCCTGATGTTATGTACAGTGTTGCACAGCAATGTGTCACTGTGACAGCATTGTGACAGCACTGTGGCACCATTGTGACAGCATTGTGGCACACTGTCATCACTGTGACAGTCTGTGGGAAAAAGGGTGGTTTGCTGATGTTGCCCTCGCAGCGTATGTACTGAATACCTACACTTTTCTTCGCTCACTCCTCTCTCAGCTTGGAATACCTCGCCTCACTTACAGCAAGGCTGTCATCAGGGGACCTGTGAGAGTTTGATATAGTTTTATATCACCTTATCAAACATAACATTTGTTAGCCATTATATCAGAATGACAACACAGTAGCTCAGCCATTATTTTGCTTGAGTGCATATATGTTGTTTATCATAAGATACTATCATTCCACTCAAGGTCTAAGGCATCATTTTTCAAAACAGTTGTATGTGACATCCTTAGTATATTCATTGGCAGTATTTGCCCATATGAGATTCATTGAACAATCTATCTGTAAGACTCCCATGTCAATCTGAACCAGAGTTCCACCAGCATACAAGACATGTCACAAAGAGTTGGGTTACAATCTTTAGAGGAATCCTAGGTCTGAGAACACTTGCCTGTATGAGATTCATTAAAGAATCTATCTGCAAGACTTCCATGTCAATCTGAATCAGAGTTCCACTAGCACACAAGACATGTCACAAAGAGTTGGGTTACAATCTTTAGAGGAATCCTAGGTCTGAGAACACTTGCCTGTATGAGATTCATTAAAGAATCTATCTGCAAGACTTCCATGTCAATCTGAATCAGAGTTCCACCAGCATACAAGACATGTCACAAAGGGTTGGGTTACAATCTTTAGAGGAATCCTAGGTCTGAGAACACTTGCCTGTATGAGATTTATTGAACAATCTATCTGTAAGACTCCCATGTCAATCTGAACCAGAGTTCCACCAGCATACAAGACATGTCACAAAGGGTTGGGTTACAATCTTTAGAGGAATCCTAGGTCTGAGAACACTTGCCTGTATGAGATTCATTGAACAATCTATCTGCAGGACTTCCATGTCAATCTGGATCAGAGTTCCACCAGCATACAAGACATGTCACAAAGGGTTGGGTTACAATCCCTAGAGGAATCCTAGGTCTGAGAACATTTGCCTGCATGAGATTCATTAAATTATCTATCTGCAAGACTCTCATGTCAATCTGAATCAGAGTTTCACCAGCATACAAGACATGTCACAAGGGGTTGGGTCACAATCCCTAGAGGAATCCTAGGTCTGAGAACACTTGCCTGTATGAGATTCATTAAAGAATCTATCTGCAAGACTCCCATGTCAATCTGAATCAGAGTTCCACCAGCATACAAGACATGTCACAAGGGCATTGCTTCACAATCTTCAAAGAAATTTTAGATCTGACAATACTAATCAAGCTCTAATCAGACTTACACCAATGTAAATGGACCCTAAGCTGTTATTTTGCAGATTATCATCCTATGTCATGCCAGTGCAGTGAAATAGAGATGCAATGTATTATGGTACTTAAACACAGAAATTTCAATCACAGTAAACAAAACATGTCAATAACAACAAATAAAGCTATGCAGCCACCGGACCATCCACCTGGGCCATTGCCCGATGCTCTGCACGTTTAGCACGAATCCGCACGAGGACACTGTTCTTTGATGGTAGTCGCTCACTCTCAGTATAGAGTGGGAATACTTGTCGGTTCCACCACAAGAGCAGCTGATCAATTTCTTCGCTCTCATTCTCGTCATGGAGCAACTCAAGGATACTGTTATAAAACCGCTCTGAATCTGTAATGAGGTCAGTGCGGGAGAACACTTGAGTTGATGTCAGTGCGAAGCGAGTCTAATAATGGTTATTAGCCTCATCGCGTAGACGAACGGATATGGCGCCACGCACTTGGGTTGCGATGTAGGCAATGGAGGCTTTTGTAACACTCCGCATTCCATGAATGCGGGCATTTCCAGAGCGCGTTGCCTTCGGCTCCTGGTCCACTGAGCTAGGCGATGTGAACACGTGTTTATAAGCCTAGAAGAGTGTCATTTTGAGCATAAACAAATGGAGTATGGCGCACGTACGGAAACTAATAACCCGCTATGAAGAAGCCCATTCCATGGATCGTCGGGGTCGTACATATAGTTAGCGTAGAGGAATATAGGCCACTGGTCGCCAGCAACCTGAAGCTGGCCAGTGCGCAATTTCTCCTTGATGCTATGGGAATACTATGTCAGGTCGTTGGAAGAAATTAGGATCGAAAACATACTCAGCATTTTGCCATTCGTAGCCGGCAGGACACAGGAGTGCCCCCGTACGTTCATGGTGGAACCCTCGGCCAGTCTTGATATTGCGAGGGATATGCGGGCTAAGAGTCTGCCCTTTCGGTGTAATCCAGTCCACGATGGCGCCCTTCATTCCTTTCGTATCGTCTGCCCTTGCACTACTGGCACCTCGTTGAATCTTCGTGCGATCGTCAAGACAAACCAATAAACAAGGGACGACTGTCTCACCAATTCTGCCATGCTCATGATTTCTTCTTCTGTAGACCCCATTAGGCGCGCTTCGAACCCCGGGATCATTTGCAGCAACTCGCGAAAAACGGAATATTCCTGTCTATCACTTCGAGAGCAAGTCTGTCAACCAACGTGTAACCAACCTCTCACAAAGTACTTACTGGGCTGCGAGCGACTCTTCACCATCCTCCTCGATTGCTGCCATGAGACTCATCCCGTTGGTCACCAATGCTTGTACGTTGCAAAACGCATGCACTACGCGACCAAAATGACGACCGTGATGGAGTAACGGATCCTGCGTGGACCTAACCTGATGTTAGAAAGAATGTATGGCGAATAGGTCAAAACCCACGGCCGTTTCCTTGGCCCTAACTGCAGAGCATTCGAGAGCGGGCGTTTTTGCGCGCCGCTGCGGGCACTCCCCTCGTCGCTGGAAGGAGTGTCATGTCCACCCGCACGTCGACGATCATTGTTGGACATTCTCTGAGGGTGAAGCAAGTGGAGGAAGAAACTTGAAAGACGCGAGGATGAGGGATAGGACCAGAAACACCCACCTTTATATATGTTGGCCCTTCCCTGATGTCGTTATTTGCGTGGAGTGATCTTATTCAATGGATTAGATACGATCATTCCCTGATGGGCCGTTGATCGGCTGACGTGTTTGGACTCTGATCTTGTTCGGCAGATGAGATAAGATCACTTCAACGACTACACAAAGAAGATCAAACCGAAATACTCGAATTCATACGAGCTGCTTCCCCGAGTGCTTGGAATTCGATAACCCCCTTGTATCCGATATCGACTTTGTAGCCCAATATGTGCGCGATGAACTTCGCGACGTACCTGCAGACACATGGATTGAGATTGGATGTGAACTAGACAGCAATGCTCCTGAACTCACTTCTTCTGATGATCATCGGGGTTTCCGTCTGGGTATGCCTCATGAGGCTGTAGGGCACGGAGGGGCGTTCAAGAGGGCGATGCACCAAATGTCCACCATCGGGAATAGGTCACTCAGTTGGAGGTTGGTGACGAGGGCCAACATCAGTGCTGGCCGATGATCGAAACCCGGTGGCCGCAGCTGACGGGAAGGACCGTCTTTGATAGCGTCTGTTTCACTTGGGCTTGTGTGATCGCTCCAGTCCGCGACGTCGCATTGTCAATGAATCCCACCAACTTTGCAAACACGGTATCCAAGTTGGGTACCTGTCCGAATGGATTGGTTCGACGGCTGCCAACGAAAGCGACGTGTGTACATGCGCTATTCCAACATCGTCAGCGACACCGACACAAACTTGAAACCCATGGGAGTCAGCTGACGAGGGAAAGCCTCGAGAATCAACAAATCCACTTACGTCTTCGGTTCCGGCACGCTGGCCCCCTTGAGTCTATGCGTCTAACCACAATCAGCCTCGGGCATCCAGCCCAAATCACACACCGCACCTGTCTGCCGTCCAAGAAAGGAGAAACGTGGGCGTCGCCGAAACGCGATACTCCCTTGCCAACGCCCCCGCCCAGTTCAATGCTCAGATCGATCTTGGCGAGCTCTTCGAATACAGGCCCAATCATCCGATAGATGGCGCTCGTGAAAATGGCCATGACGGCACGGTGAGAGCCCAGCAGGCTATGGAATGATGCAGGGTTCGTGGTGACCTGCATGGCCGCTGCGAGAGGCGCGTCGGGCGCTGGTATCGTCGGCGGAGGCGGAAGGGTCGCCAGTCTCGGTACCTGTGCCGATGGAGGTGCGGGGGACACGTGGACATCGCCACCGACAGATGGTCTGGCTGACGTGGCTTGCGCGGCGACGGACTGGAGGACGTTCGCCGCGAGTGCTGGATTGGACATCGCGGTCCTTGGTCTAGCGCCAGCGGGGGTCATCCCGTTTGCAGGATGGCCGATGAACATGGCGTCGATGGTGGGCCGGAGTGCCGCTCCAAACGGCGTTGAGTAGGTAGCGCTGCAGTCTTATCAGTGTCCACGGCTGACGGGAACAGTGAGGGAGAGCTTACGGAAGCTGCCTCCGGTCAAGAATCCACTACAGTCACTGGCGAACGGGTTACAGTTAAAGTCAGTGCACGGCCATGCTCAGCACTCGCACTCGTCTTTTCCGAGACGGTGCTTCTGTTGAACCTTGACGAGTATTTGGGAACGGTCGTCTCCATCGCTGACAACATTTCATACTTTGAGGTGAAGTAAATGACCTGTACTCACAAATAGAAAACGTTATCCCAAGAGGTCTGATGCATTTGCTTCCTTTGCACTATCTGTCATCCTCGAGGTCGCGCCGATGGAAAATTCGATGTGGAGGATGCGCCGTCCCTGGGTGCGAAGTTTGATGTCTGAAAGAAAGCTCATTCGCGTGCGGTCAAAAGTCCAGTGTCACAGCCATTACCTTTGATGGTGATCGATTTCGCCCCGAAACCACGGTGAGTACACTATATTTCAGACGGGTAACAGATGGAAGTACGTGGTAGTTTGAGCTGGGTTGGTTGTGGTCATGGTATTAGAGGTGAACCACGAGGTGTATGTTGGGCAACTCGGAGAAGAGTGATGCATCGATGGAGGGAGGATGCGGTCTCTCGGATCGGACTCTTCCGGGGTTGCAACGTGGGATGCCGTTTTCCAATACATCTCGCCTCTCACACGGACGTACTAGAACGCACCGTATAGTCCAGTCATCAAGGGTCGATGGACAACCCCCACACCATGTGGTTTAGGTGGAGGATGTCGGTCAACGTGACGATGGTGGAAGGTAGAGATTGGGCCCTATGGAAGCGATGGACTCATTGGAGCTCTAACTTCCATTGGGTCGGAACGGCGCATTTAGGGGCTGTTACACTCTGAGTCTGTCAGAGACTAAGAGGCACATCTTATGCTTGTACTTGCTGCCATGAAGTTCTCTGTCTTTGACGATCATCAAGGATAGCTGTGACGCTGCCGCTTGCTGTCTTCTAGCATGAGGACGATGTGGAACAAGAAACAAGACAAACATGCAGTAAGACGGTCCTGATGTACAACCACGATTACAGCATGCCTATAGTCACGCGCAGCTCAAGCATTCGAAGGCAACCATCACCCGGCCTTTCCACGCGCGCCACAAGTACACCGACATACTGCACGCCAGCGCAGTGGCCACCGCATCCGTGTCGGATCCAGAGACGTGCACAGCCGAGATGAAGGCGTAGAGGTACGAAAGGACGGGAGCATCGAGGAAAGGCGCATAACTGACGATACCATAGTTGCGGCTTAGATTGGATAGGCCCCACATAGCAAAAATGAGAGACAAGCTACGATTAGATATGGAGGTGAGGTATGTTAGACATGAAAGACGGCGGGGCAAGGGGCAAGGGGCAAGGGGGACGTACACGATAGTGAACGTGCATCCATACGCGAAGCCT